>SOZI01000037.1:0-145750 GCA_006352295.1 Rhodotorula diobovata | reverse complement strand
CCCTAACCCTAACCCTAACCCTAACCCTAACCCTAACCCTAACCCTAACCCTAACCCTAACCTGACCCTGCTTTCAGTCCTGTCCTCCACTCCTACTGCACCTCTCTTTGTGAGCAGGGGCAATGTCCCTGCAGCTTGCCCCTTCAGCTGCGTTGACCTCGCAGACAGTGTACAGGGACAGATGTTCCTGCGGCCAGGGAGGCTCTCTCAGTGCCCAGAGTGGAGAATGAGAAATGAGGTGAGTGAGTTTTGAAGAGGGACAGCAGGTTGCATCGGAAGTTCAGAGGGTCTGCGGAGCAGGGGTCAGCGATTTGGGAGCAGGTTGATCAGGGAGTGAGGGAGGGCGACTGCTGCGACCGACTCCCTCTCATCAACCTCGAGCGACTCGGCGTCCGCACGCTCACTCGGACCTTCCGTTGCTAAGTCCTCTCCCTCGCTTCCTTTTTCTCTCAAACCTCGCTGATGCACTCTCATACCACTGCCACCGCACTCTCAGGCTGTGAATGATCGTCGTCGACAAGGGGTCTCGGGTTTTGGTCGCGGTGGAGGAGACTCGGTCGCTGTAGCTCCCCCCCTCTCCTCTTCTTCTCTTCCGTCATCCCCTCTGGCCTGGCTCGGCATTCTCTCCTCTGGATTCCAAGATCGAATCACTGTTATTCGGTGCCCTCCGACCCTCGACATCCGCTCCGCTCCTCCCTCACGTCTCCTCATCCTCGCCCTTGCCCTCCACCTCGACTCCCTCCCCTTGCCCTCGCCCTCCACCTCGACTCCCTCCCCTCGCCCTCGCTGTAGACCGGCCCTGGCCCTCGTGCCTGACCGCCGTGTCCCAGCAGACTGGCAGGTTTTTGCAGAAGGGTGTGCATTTGCACAGGACAGGAGGCCCTTGGTTGTCGGCTTACTGGCAAGTCTCTGCAAAAGGCTGTGCATTTGCACAGCACAACTGGGCTGTCAATCGACTATCGCGCCCCTGCAAGGTCTCTGCGCAAAGAGTCAGGATAATGAGTGTGCAAATGCACAGCATCTTGGAGGTTTGTGCTGTGCCGCATGCTGCCAGCTGTGCAATGTTGACTTGTCACCTTCGGATTCGAATACAAATGCAGTGATTCCTTGGAAGCTAGCTTCTGAACTGCAATCGGAGGATACAATGCAACCTCAGGAGTGTTTGTGCAAATACAGTGGCTTCCTGGAGGCGAAACGCTAACCCTAAACGCTGACCCTAAATGCGACCGACACTGCCCCTGTTAGATACTATAATGCTGAGGGGAACAGGACCAAGAAGCGGGACGCATGGAGACAGACGGAAGCTGGTCGGACAAGGCTGGAGACGGAACGGAACGAGAGGGGACCAGAAGTAAGCGAGCGAAAGGGAACCGAGGGCAAAGTTGCGAGTGAAGAGGACGATGGGAAGAGAGGAGAGCGAGAGGCGCGCTCCTCTCTGTTCTACGGCTAGCTATGCACAAAGGGAGCCTCAAGTGAAAGGAACAAAGGACCGGGATCGAAGTGAGACTGAGGAGTCGCGACGAGAAGGGTTACGTGAGAGACGGGCGGCCCGCGCACACAGTGGTCGAGGCCCTGCCCGCTTACACACCACCGAGAGATTTCAAGGGACCACAACAGGGCATTGCAGCAGGGCAGCAGAGTAGTGCAGAGACGGAAAGAACGATTGGAAAAAGGTCAACATGGCGAGAAAGACGAAAGACAGACGACTCGACCCTCCTGTGACCTGCGCTCACTCGCCACCGTGCTCGTCTGAAAAGTAGAACAGGCGCTTGCGCCCCTGTGCGCCAGCACCACGCGGTCCAGGCGCCGGCGGGGGCAGCATGGGCCCCTCCTGTTCCTCCTCCTTCCTCCCCTTGACCTCCCTGCCCGTCGAGGGCGCCCCGCCCGGCTCAGCCGACGCCGCCCTCGCTGCGCGGAACGCGTCGACGTCGTACGCCGCGTAGGTGGGCACCCCAGGGATGTGCTGCCAGGAGAAGGAGCGCTGGTGCGCCTGGACAGCGGGCGGATCAGGGAGGGACGGCTTGGACGCAGGCTCGTCGGCGCCCTCCTTGAGGTGCGAGAGGGACGGGTTTGCTGACGCGGCGTTGACGATGGTGGCGGTAGGTGATGGGCGGTTAGGGTGCGCCTCCGCGGAGGCGTGCGAGGCGAGGTTGGTCACCGAGGGGGTCATGACGAGGCCGGCGGCAGAGCGCCCGCGCGACTGCGACTTGCCCGCACCGCCGGCGCGAGGGCCGGCGTGCGTCGAGCCGAACGAGGACGAGGGCTGGTGATCTGACGAGCCGGCGGTGGAGAAGGCGGAGGAGTGCGAGGGGGCGTAGGACGACGGAGACGAGGGCGACGAGGGCGCATGGGCATGGAAGGCGGACGAGGGCCGAGGGGACGAACCGGCCGGGATGATGGTCGAGGCAGACGAGCTCGATACGGCGGGTGCGGCCGATCCAGGGAGCGTGAGCTCTCCCTGCGCGAGGAAGCCGCTCAGGCTCGCGGTCGAGGCGGTGCGCTGTGGTCCAGCCCAGGAAGCCTTGGGCTCGTACGATTTGCCAAGCGAGGTGCCCATGAGGGCGAGCGAGGCCGAAGACGCCGAGCGCTGTGTGCGCGAGAGGCTGCCGTTGGCGGTGGGGCGGGTCGACGGGAGCTCAAAGGGACTGGTCTCGGGGACGGTCGGCTGCGAGAGTATGCGGCACGTCAGCAGCAGTAAGCACGCTCAACGCGCTACCTCGTGCGCGCAAGCAGGGGCGGCAAAACGGGAGTGAGCCCGACGTACCGTGCCGAAAGACGGCCCTCTCCGCCTCATCAGGGGCGCCGTCGACCCCGGCGCGCTCCCCACCATGTAGCTGTGCTTAGCCAGGGGGGACGTTGCGAGGTCCGGCTGGGCCGAGTGCGAGCGTGGGAACTCGGCGCGCGGGGAAAGCTTGGGCTGGTAGGCTGCGCGGGCGGCGGGCGGCGAGGCGGAGACGGGCGAAGGGTGCGAGAGTGGCGCTTCGTGCAACGGGGTGATGGAGCGGAGGGAGGAGAGTGCAGAAGGCGGTCGACCTGCGCGAATCGGGAGGTCAGGAGTCGCCCCTGAAGGGGCACGTCCGAGAAGGGCGGCGCACCCGTCGACCCGTCCGACCCAATGACCGCATCCGCACTCTGCGTCCTCCCTGCGCTCCCCCCACTCCGTCCCACGCTCGAGCTCCTGCCCGACCTCGTCGGCCCCTCGCTGCCCGCCGCGCTCCCAGGCCTCGAAAACCCGCGGTCCGCGCCGAGCCAGACGCCTCCCGCGCCGGTGCGGTCGGTCGTGCGGCCCTCGGAGGACGAGACACGCTCCATGAGCGAGGGGCGGTACGAGTAGCCGCCAGTGACTTCGTGACCGCGCGAGCGCCGACGGGCGCCAAAGTTGAGCAGAGGCGGGGGCTGCGGCGCGGCGGGGGGAGCGGAAGCGGGGATGGGGGCGGACGAGGCAGAGGGGCGTGACGGGGGAGGCGCAGAGGAGGACGGCTGGGCGGGGAAGGGAAAGGCCGAAGCGGCAGAGTCGTCCGACTTGGCGATCGAGGCGGTCGGCGCGGCAGAGTGGATCGGCGACAGGGTCGAGCGGTGGCTCGCGGCGAATGACGAGGCGGTCGAGACGCCTGCCGAGGACGTGCCGGACGAGCGCCGCCGGGCCATGGCGTCAAAAGGCGCATGGTGTGACGCGAGGGGAGACGACGAGCCGTTGCCGCGCGCGAGGGCCGACTCGGCGAACGCGGACGGTGGAGGCGTCGCCCCGAGGTGCGCGAGCGCGAGCGCGTTCCTCGCCTCGTCCACGCGCCGGCACTCTTCCGAGCAGTAGATGCCCTTGGGCGCGCCCCCTCCTCCCACCGCCTCGTCGTCGCTGTCGGCGTCGTGCACGGCGATGATCTCGATGATTTCCTCCTTGGCGGCCTTGCTGGGCCTGCGCTCGGCGAGGGCGGCCTTGCGCGCCTGTTTGGCAGCCGCGTCGAGAGGTGCGAGCCCAGCGAGGTTGGCGTGCGAGTGCGAGCGGTGCCCGTGCGCGTGTCCGTGCCCGTGCCCGTGCCCGTGGCCATGGCCGCGCGCATGCACCTTTGCCGAGCTCTTGTTGCGCCTGAGTCCGCCGCCGGTTGAGCCCGCCGTGCTCGATGAGCGCCTCATGCGCGTCGTCACCGGTGGCGCGGCGCCCGCCGCGCTGCTGCTTCCGTCCGAAGTGCGGCTGCGCTGCGAGGTCGAGGGTGCCGGGGCGGGTCCGGCGGTGGCGGCGGTGGGCGCGGCCGAAGTCGACGCGACGGGCGGGGGAGCAGGAGCAAAGGCTGGTGGAGGAGGGACTGGCGCTGTCCCTGCACTCGCAGAGGGCGACGACGCGGCGGGGATGGCGCGGTCGCACACGACGCAGAAGGCGCCAAAATCCAGGTCGTCCATCCTCGAGGTTACTACGCGTGTGGGCGGCTGTAGGGCGGTCTACGGGTCAGCTGAAGGTTATCGGCGGGCACTGCACGCGGGCACCCCGTGCGACAGGCGAGACGGGGACTTGCCGGATCGCAGCACGGACTCGGGGCAAGACGCGGAGAGGGGGGCGCGCGCCGCTGACTGGAGGGCGGGCGGGGGCGGGCGAGTAGCGCTCAGAGGAGACGTTGGTGGCCTCTAGGCGCGTCCAGAGGGCGAGGGGATGAAAGCCGGAGGGGGAGGACAGAGTTGGGCGTGACTTTGGGCGCCTCGCAGATCGGAGGGGGCGTGAGCGTTGGATGGGCCCGGAGGGTGCGCACGGCCGAGCTGTTGAGGAAAAATGGGTGCACTCGAGCTACGCTGCGCCCATGCTTGAGGGAGAGGAGAAGAAGGGTGGACCGTTCCGTCGTGAGCCGGCGCCGGCCGATTGCTCGCCTCACCTCTCCGGCAAAGCCCAGGCCTCGCCGACCCTCAGGCTCGACCACGCCCAACTTTGAACCCCTTTGTCCGCCGACTCTCTCGCTCCTTATCTCAGTACAGCACAGGTGTGTGCATTGCGCCACGGCGCGACATTGGCAGCGGACTTCACTGCGCAGGGCCCTCACGGGGCTGACGCTCTCGAGCCTCGCTGGGCGCGCCATGCATAGCGTACACCGGCCCACGCATGCGCGTAGCGCGCCGCACCGGCCAAACAAGGACTGCGAGTTGCAGCGGTCCGACCCAGACATGCGCGTCGCGGCCTCTCACGCGCAGCGGTGGCCTCGGACGGACGTCTCGAAAGTCAGGCGGCCTCGACGAGCGGTCCGGAAGCAAGCCTGGCGCAGGTGTGGGGCGGCGCCCATCGGCCACTAAGTTGACTGCCAAGACGATGCATTCCTCGACGGGCGAGACGGAGACCGCCCTAGGGCCGACGCACCCGACTTCTCGAAAAGAACCAGTCGTGCGCCGCGGTCGACCTTCCCGGAAGCGCGACGACGTCGGTTTGCGTAGTCGGTCTGGCAGTGGCCATCGAGCAGTAGCCAGCGACACAGGGAGCAGCGCAATCAGGGCAGCCAGAGACTGACTGAAACCGACGGCCGGAGGTCGAGGTAGCACATCCCGGGACAGGGTTCTCCGGGGTCGCGCGGGGACAGGGCAGAGCCGATCACAGAAGACAATCCGAGGCGATGTACCGGCGCGTCTAGCGCAGGAGCACAGTCGAGTGACAAGGCGAGAGCGCGAGGAGCGCGACCGACGGAGGTTGCGCCTCGACGACGACCGCTCGCGCTCGACTCCCACCGAGTAGTCCGAAGAGCACCAGACTTGCTCGCAGCTCTCCGCCTTCGCCATGACAGGTACGCCCCGAGCCCTCGCCGCCTTCCCTGCCCCTCCGTCTCGTCGTCCTCATCTCTCGCTCGCTCGCTCACCTCGACCTTGGCCTGCCGCGCGCCCGCTCGCAGACTATGCAGAGGAGCGCAGGTCAGAGCTAGAGGTCCTCGAGAGTATCTTCCCTGACGAGCTCGAAGGTGCGCCCTCTCTCGCCTCCTGCCTCTCCCCCCACCTCGTCTCGCTCGCCCGCTCACCCTCCTCGACTCGCGCACAGTCATCTCGGACGACCAACTCGCCATCAAGGTCGAGCCCGAGGTGCAGAATGACCACGACCCGTGTACGCTCCCCTCGCCCTCGGCTTCCCTCCCTCTTGCACCGCACCGCCTCGACACTCATCCTCTTCCACGCCGCACGCAGACACGTTCAACCTGCTCGTGACCTACACGCCGACGTACCCGGACGAGCCACCGGAGCTTGACCTTGACGTGCTCGAGGGCGAAGTCGCCGACGAGGAGAAAGAGTTCCTGCTCGCGGGCCTCAACGACTCGGCCAACGAGTCGCTCGGCATGGTGCGCGCCCCTCCCTCGCTGCTGCACCCTTCTGCACCCGCGCTGACACGCCATTTCTCGGAATTCAGGCCATGGTGTTCACCCTGGCGCAGCAGCTCAAGGAGCTAATCGCCGACATGATGAAGCGGCGCAAGGAGCGGATAGCGCGCGAGGACGAGGAGCGCTACCGGCGAGAAGAAGAGGTGCGCACCTCTCTGTCGCCCTCTCAGCTCGTCTTCATAACGGCTTGCGCTGACCCGCTCCCACGCCCGCCCGTCCGCCGGCACAGGCACAAAACGCCAAGAAGCGCGGCACGGCCGTGACGAAAGAGTCGTTCGCGGCGTGGGCCGTGCGGTTCGAGGCCGAGTACGCGGCGCAGCTCAAGCGCGAGGAGGAAGAGCGACTCAAGGCGCTGCCGCCCAAGGAGAGGGAGGAGGCAAAGCGGTGGGCGGCGAAACTGTCGGGTGCGTCCCTCTCACCATCCTTACCCTGTCCTACCCTGTGGGGCTCACCATTGCCCCTGTGCCGTGCGAGCAGGGCGTCAGCTGTGGGAGCAAGGCACGGCAACGATCGAGAGCGATGCGGCGTTCGCTGCCGAGGGGGACGAGGCGTCGGTCGACGTGTCGCAGTACGAGCGCCGGCAGGACGAGAGCGACGACGACGAGGTGGCGGGCGCGGCGGGGAGGTTACGGTTGGCGGACCTGTCGGACGAGGACTAGGGCGGCAAGGGGTGCAACGCGTGTGGATGCAGTGCGCGTTTGAGGCGGTGAGCTCGCGCGTGAAAGCGGCTCAGCTCTCGAGCCGCGGCTTGCGATGGAAGTCGAGGCAGGGTGTGTTCTTCGGCAGCAAAGGTCGGAACGCAGTGAGAAAGCACTCTGTGTGCTTTGTGCGGTCCCTCGACTGGGCCAGCGCGTGTGAGGGAGCCGGGCCAGGGCGATCGAGGCCACCAGCTGGTGCCAACTTGACTCTGGGCGCGAGCAGCGTGGAGGGCCCGGCCAGCTGGAGGGAGGACTCGCGGACTCGGCTCAGTCTCCTTTCCCCTCCGCCCTCGTCTCCCTTTGCCCGCCACTCCCCTCGTCCAGCCACAGGCCCTCTAGAGCCATGCACCGTTCGCTGGCCCGCTCGACTCGCGCCCTGCGCCCTTGCGCCTCGTCGTCGTCGTCGTCCTCCCCCGCACCGGCCGCCACCGCCCTCGCCCAGCTCGCCCACCGCCGCGCGCTCGCCACCGCCACGGGCAAGAACGAGGCTCAGGTCCAGACGTGCGTCCCCGCGCTCCCTCGCTCTCGCTTGGACGCCCTTGCCGGCCCCATCGCCGCCTCCACCCGGCCGCCCTTTTTCGACGCCGCCTGGCGCTGCAGCGTCGCGCTCAACAGCGTGGGCACCGCAGTTCAGGCCACCAGTGACACCCAAGGTGTCTGCCTGTCACTGTCAAGCTTCGACAAGAGAGCAGAGTGGAGCCGTCCGCAGTCAAGAGGAGCTCGCCGGCGATGTCGGGCGGAGCTTGGCACTCGCCTCGCGCAGCCCTCACCCCCCCCTGCAAACAGCACGCGCTGACCCTCGAACGACGCCGTTGCAGCCGCGCAAAGCCCGCGCCGACGTTCCAGCAGGTCCCGCCGTCCCAGTCGGGCGCGTCGCCCCTCGCAAAGCGGCCCAAGAACGCCGATGAGCTCGACGAGTCGTTCATCGGCCTCTCTGGCGGACAGATCTTCCACGAGATGATGCTCCGCCACGGCGTCGAAAAGGTCTTCGGCTACCCCGGCGGTGCCATCCTCCCCGTCTTTGACGCCATCTACAACTCGCCCCACTTTGACTTTGTCCTCCCGCGCCACGAGCAGGGCGCGGGCCACATGGCCGAGGGCTACGCCCGCGTGTCGGGCAAGCCGGGCGTCGTCCTCGTCACGTCGGGCCCGGGCGCGACCAACGTCATCACCCCCCTCCAGGACGCCCTGTCGGACGGCACCCCGCTCGTCGTCTTCTGCGGCCAGGTCGCGACGAGCGCCATCGGGTCCGACGCGTTCCAGGAGGCCGACGTCGTCGGCATCTCGCGCTCGTGCACAAAGTGGAACGTCATGGTGAAGGACATTGCCGAGCTCCCGCGCCGCATCAACGAGGCGTTCCGCATCGCGACGACGGGCCGCCCCGGTCCCGTCCTCGTCGACCTCCCCAAGGACGTGACGGCCGCCATCCTGCGCCAGGCCATCCCGCACCGCTACACGCACCCGGAGCTCGCCGACGCGACCATCCCCGGCCGCCAGCACTCGCACACGGCGACGTCGGCCCTCGGCGGCGAGGCGACCCCGATCTCGGACGCGCTCCTTAACAAGGCGGCCACCATGATCGCCAACGCCAAGCGCCCGGTCATCTACGCGGGACAGGGCATGCTGTCGACGCCGGAAGGGCCCGAGCTCCTCAAGCGCCTCGCCAAGGAGGGCAACATCCCCGTCACGACGACGCTCATGGGCCTCGGCGCCTACGACGAGCTCGACGAGACGCACTCGCTCCACATGCTCGGCATGCACGGATCGGCGTACGCCAACCTGGCCATGCAGTCGGCCGACGTCATCATTGCGCTCGGCGCGCGCTTCGACGACCGCGTCACGGGTCGCCTCGACATGTTTGCACCCGCGGCCAAGGCGGCAGCGCTCCAGGGCCGCGGCGGCATCATCCACTTCGAGGTGCAGCCGAAGAACATCAACAAGGTCGTGAACGCCAACGTGGCCATCACCGGGGACGTCCTCGACTCTGTGCGGGCCCTCTTGCCGCTCCTCCCCTCCGAGGCTCAGCCCCGCGACGAGTGGTTCAGCAAGATTGCGCAGTGGAAGAAGGACTACCCGTTCACCTACGTCCCCTCGGACCCCTCCAAGGGCGAGCTCATGAAGCCGCAGGAGGTCATCGAGGCGCTCAACGATTGGTGCGAGGACTACGGCAAGGAGAACGTCGTCGTCGCGACGGGCGTCGGCCAGCACCAGATGTGGGCGTGCCAGCACTACCGCTGGAGGCACCCTCGCACGTGGGTCTCGTCCGGCGGCCTCGGCACGATGGGGTACGGTCTGCCGTCCTGCATCGGCGCAAAGGTGGCGGCGCCGGAGAAGGTCGTCGTCGACGTCGACGGCGACGCGTCATTCTCGATGACGGCCATGGAGCTCGCGACGGCGAGCCAGTACGGCATCGGCGTCAAGGTCCTCGTCCTCAACAACGAGTTCCAGGGCATGGTCCTCCAGTGGCAGGGTGCGCTCTTTCGCCTCTTTCTCACGCTGCTTCCCTTCGTTCGGCTGTCTGACTGACACCGCGCACTCGCCCAAACCTAGACCTCTTCTACGAGAAGCGCTACTCGCACACGGCCATGACGAACCCGGACTTTGTCGCGCTCGCAAAGGCCATGGGCGTGCACGCCATCCGCTGCGACTCGGTCGACGAGCTCCCGGCCAAGATGAAGGAGTTCATGGAGTATGACAACCAGAAGCCTGTCCTCTTCGAGGCCCGCGTCGTCAAGGTGCGTCCCTCCCCCCTGTCTCGCCTCGCTGGCTTCCCGCTTGCGCCGGACTGACTCTTTCTCGCTCTCTCGGTCCACCCCGCAGTCGGAGCACGTCTTCCCGATGATCCCCGCCGGCAAGGCGCTGCACCAGCTCATGCTGCACCCGTCGCTCGTGCGTCCCCTCCTTCCTCGCTCTTCCGCTGCTCTCCTCCCCTCGCCCTGCTAACCCTCGCTCGCACTCCTTCTCCACCCTGCGCAGAAGCCCGTCGACGCCGAGTTCGCCAAGTAATCGCCTCGCCACCGCCGTGCTCCTCGCTCTCTCGCATCACGACTCATCCCGCTCGGTTCTCCCTCGGCCCCATTTTTTGTTATTCCCCTGCTCCCCTGGCTGTGCTTGACTCATTCTCTCTCTCTGACCATGTGTACTTCTTGTGCAACGTCTCCGAAAACGGCTGGATTGTGCCGATCCTCTCTTTTCGACGCGACCGGCGCGGAACCAGCGAGAGAGCGGAGGCCGGACGGCTCGCCGAAGCTTCCTCGTCCTGCTTTCCCAACAGCTCCGTCCTGTCCCACACTGACAACCACATCGACGGAAGCTCTAGTCTCTTGCGCAACGCCTCCATCGCCCACCCCTCCCTTCAACCGCTCTCCTCGCTCCTGGCCCCACCCGCACCGCCCGGCCGCCTTCATCGCTGCCATGGCTGCGCTCGCACACTCGCTCTTTGAGCGCCACGACGGCTACTCGTTCGCGTACAAGGTCCTCGGACGGTCCCACTCGGCCACGCCGCTCGTCATGGTCCACGGGTGCGACGCCCGCCGCTTCTCCACGAGACTCCGGCGAGACCAAGTGTCGCTGACCCGCTTCGTACGGACGGACGGTATTGTACAGCCTGAGCGCCGTAGGCCTCGTCGACTGGTTCCCACTTGCCGAGGCGCTCGCAGCGCATCGCCCAGGTGCGCCCTCCCTCCCCTCCCGCCGGGCCTCCCCACATGCTGCCGACTTTGCGCGCTGACCTGCCCTCTCATGCGTGCACGCAGTGCTCGTCTTTGACAACCGCGGTATCGGCGGGTCGACGATCCCTGCAGCCAGGGAGGGCGAGACGTACGACGTCAAGGACATGGCGAGGGACGTGGTCGAGCTCGTCAAGGTGCGCTCTGGCCGCGCTGTCTTCGTCGCTCCGTCGCGATTGCTGATCACTCTCGCTCGCTTGCGCAGCACGTTGGCTGGAAGGAGATTGACCTCATGGGCTTCTCAATGGTGCGTCTCGTCGTTTGTCCGGGCCGGGAGACCCCTACTTACGCTGCCTTGAGCGCGCGCTTTGCAGGGCGGCATGATTGCACAGACTGTCCTCGTCTCGCCCTCCCTTCCCTTCAAGATCCGACACGCCATCCTTGTCGCGACCTCTGCGTGCGTCCCCTCAACGCTCCCTACCCAACCGAGCCGCGGCTGACCTCGAGGGAGAGACGGAGCAGCAAGCCCGCCCACTCGGACCTGCTCCAGGCGATTCCGCAGCCGCCTGACCGCGTCCTGTCGTATGAGGAGAAGCTCGAGCTTTCGCGCCCGTTCATCTACGTACGCGTGCCCTCATGCGCTTCGCCGAAAGACCTCAAGCTGACAACGTGAGGGCTCGCCAGGTCGGCTACTCACCGGCGTTTGTCAAAGATCCACGAGTGCGTCTCACAAGCGTTTATCTTCGGTGGAGTATCATGCTGATGCAGTGCGACAGAACAAGGACGTGCTCGAGCGACGGGTGCGCGAGGCAGTCGGTGCAAGGCGGCCGGCGCGGACGATCCAGAACCAGATCGGTGTCGTGAGCTCATTGTTCGCTCATTCACACTGAGTACGAATCTGACGAGCCGGCCGTGTGTAGATCGCGGGCTACGACGTGCGCAAGGAGCTCGGGTCCATCCCCAAGTCGCTGCCCGTCCTCGTCCTGCACGGCACGCTCGACCGTGCGTCTCCTGAGTTCGCGCATCGACGGGACTGTCAGCACTGACGAACTCGACCCGACAGGCTCGGTGTACTACAGCGAGCACAAGTACATCCTCGCCGGGATCCAGCACGCCCAGCTGCTCTCGTTTGATGGCGTCGGTCACTCGTGCGTCGCACTCTCTTCCCTCACCTGCGCTATCCCTCGCGTGCTCACAACTCCTCCTGCAGCTGGTACGACTACTACGACCTGTCCTTCTGGACGACCCTCTTCAACAGATTCCTCTCCGACGAGGAAGTCAAGTCGCTCGTCCCTCCCAAGTACCCTCACCATGGCAAGCTGTAGCTCCCTCGCTGCTGCCTCCCTGTCCGTGAAGATGAATATTCGTGCTTCTGTTGTTACACACACGCGCGCGCTGCGGTCGCCGCCCTCTACGCCCGCTCCTCGACCTCCTTTGGTGACTTTGCCCGGATCGCGAGCGCGTGCAGCCCTGCGTCAAAGAGAGGCTTGAGGGCGTCGTTGACGAGGCGGTGACGCTGGATGACGCGCTGTACTCGTCCGTCGAAAAGCTGTCAGCGCAAGCGCCCGAGAGCGCGGACAGGAGAGGTGGGAGAGAGCGCACCATGCCCTCGAAGCGCTCCGACACGACGCTGACGGTAAAGTGCGTCTCGCCGTCGCCTCCGCCGATTGCCTTCATCGGTGCATGGTGGCGGTGCTTGCTCGAGTCGTTGGTGATGTCGAGCGTGGTCGGCTGCAGCGCCTCCTCGAGCTGTGTGGGGGGGGAGCGATCGTCGTCAGTTCGGGTTGCATAGGCAAGACGGATGCCGGACCAGAGACGCACGCGTGTCCGGATGGCCTGCTCAACGGGGCCCAGGGTGGGAGCCGAGCTCATCAAGGTGCGGCTCGAGAGGGTGATGGTCGAGCGCGGCGAGGGGCGGACGAGCGAGCGAGGGAGCAAGCGAGGGAGCATGCGATCGACGAGACGAGTCTCGGTAGAGCTCCCGGAGTGTCCTAAAGTCGCTACTGTGAGAGAGAAAGGTCGAGCGGTCGGGGAGAGGCGACGCACCGGGACGGACGACAGGCTCTGCTCTCGACGCACGCGAGCCACTGACTCGGTCGAGCTGCGAAGCACCCGGTCGTCGACCCAACCTGCTCTACTCGTCGATCCACCCGTCAGACTCGTCCCCGCCGTCGTTCACGTCGTCGTTGGCGTCCCTGCGCCGGTTCAACCCCCGCCGCCTCCCTCGCACTCTCGTCCTCGCACGACCCTGCGACCCTCGTTGACGAGGTCCAGTCACTCGTAAACGTCCTAGCTCGACGCCGAGTCGCCACACACCCGCCCCGCCCCTCGTCTAGCGACCCCGCCAACTCGTCGAGATGGACTCGACCGCCTCGTCTGCAGGCGCGACCAACACTAGTCAGTCGAGTCCCTTGTCGCTCTCATCGACGTTCGACCGTGTGGATAGAGCCCCTGCCGTGCTCAGCGGGCCCCGCGCGACCCCTCGTCGACGACCAGCACTGACCCCTGCTCGCGTCCCACTCCCTCTTTGGCCCCTCAGCTCGTCGCGGTCAGCGCGAGTCGTCGTACCACCCCATGGCCTCCGACACAGACTCGGACGGTGGCGTCTCGGACGGCGACCCGCCCGACTACTCGGGCGGACCCCGCCCTGCCCCCATCGCCCCGCCGCCAACGCTCGGCGCAGGCGGCGTCCCCAAGAAGCGTTCATTCGACGAGCTCGAGGACATCGTCTTCAGCAACCCAAAGAGCTTTGTCGCCCTCGCAAAGGACATTGCCGAGTGCGTTCCTCGCTTCTCGCGCGCTTGTGCTCGAACGCCACTCGCTGACTCCCTGTCCGCGCTCGACCCGCAGCTCTCGCGGTGTCCAGCTCCTCATTGGCGACGACCGCACGCACAAGGTCTCGTCGGCGTACATGCATGTCCACTGCGCGTTCCGTCGCGCCGGCTGCCCCTTCATCATCAAGCTCACCAAGGCCAAGGAGGGCGGATGGCTTATCCGCGGGGGTAAGACGTCCGATCGTGCGTCGCCTTCGAGCGAGCTTGCCGCGAACTCCCACCTGACTCTTCGCACTCGCTCGTGCCCACAGTCGAAACGAAACAGCGCTCCAACTACCGCTGCCGCCACCCTGCGGGCTCGAGGGCCGACCTCACGTCGGGCACGGCCGTCGAGGCGTGGATGCGCAAGGCCGACCCGCGCTCGTCCTCGCACCCGGACGGCAGTCGCCCTAGAGCGGCCAAGCTGCGCTCAACGCCCGTCTCGACGCCCCACTCGACGCCCTCGCACTTGGACCCCGGCGCCGCACAAGACGAGTCGAGCGCAGGCAGGGCCCCGCGCACGTCTGCGCGCGCGGCCGCCGCACGCAACAACATCGCCGCCGCAACCCCTTCCGCGCCACCCTCGGCTTCCTCGTCCCGCCTCCTCGGTGCCGCCCCGCCGACGGCGCCCGTCTCTTACGCCGCGATCGAGCCCGAGCGGGCCCTCGCGCCGCCGTTCCAGCGTGCGATCGACCTCCAGGCGCAGATCGTGCCCGCGCTGTCGCCGAGGCAGCAGCCGCACTCGCACCACCCGCAGCAGCAGTCGATGATGTACGCCAGCGGCTACTCGCCGCGGTCGTACCAGCCGAGCGTCACCGGCGGCGGTGGAGGCGACCCGTACCGTCTCCTCCATTCGCCATCGCAGGGCACGCACCCACGCGCTCCCCCTCCTTCGACCTCGTCGCACCGCCTCCCGCCGCCCGCCGCGGACCCTGCCGCCGTCTCCGCCTGGACGGCCGTCCTCGCCCCCCTGGGCGACACCTCGCTCCTCCCCCTCGCGCGCATCCTCGCCTCTCCTCTCGTTTCCTGCACCCCCGCGAGCTTCTTCACCGAGCCGCGCGACGCCCGGCAAAAGCTGCTCGACGCGCTGCCCGGCGAGTTGACGGGCCTGTGGCCCAAGATCAAGCTCGCGCGGCGACTGGGGGGAGAGGAGGGAGAGCGCGTGTGGGCGGGGGTGCAGCGGCGCCAGCAACGCGAGCGTGACCAGGCGGGGAGCAACGAAGCAGCGGGAGGAGGGGACGATTCGCGCGAGGTGAGCGTCGACGGGAGCGACGCATCGGCGGCGCAGGTCCGGGCACGCATCCTTGGCGGTGCGACCAAGGCCGAGCCTGGCGACGACGCCGACGCGGAGACTGTGCTCTCGATGCATGCGCCGCAGTTCAACGGCGCGCAAGCTTCGCCCGGCACCACCGCGGCGTCGCAGTCGCCTGCCGTCTTTGCGGCCGCACCTGGTGCCCCTGCGGCACGCTCCTCACCCGCCCGCACTACGCCCAATGGCATGGACGTCGATTCGCCCGTGGGCGCCACGGCGCAGGGGCTCGGCGCGCCTGTCTCGGCGGCCAAGGCCCTCTCGCCCGCAGCGGGGCTAATCGTCGCGAGCCCCCCGCCGGCGTCCAAGCTCCTCTTGCAACAGCACGAATAAGCGCAGGGACTGCGGCAGTCGGCGTTGACGTTGCTTGAGTGGCTGGGTGCGGGGCGGGCACGGCGGAGGACTGAGCGTAGGGAGTTCGTTGTGGCGGATGGTGACTCACTCGGGGTGTCGCGCGTGTTGATCTGGGTGTCGAGCTTGCTCTGGCCATGTTTTGCATTGTGGTGACTTGTGTGCTCACTCCGTGTGCGGACGCGCCGAGAGAGAGCCGTCGCAAGCAGCACAGGGCGGCGCGAGTCTGTAGTCGAGGCGAGCCAGTCCCTGGTGCTCCCGAAGGTTCCGCTCACCCACATTGCCACGCGCGCGCAGAGCTGCTCTCCCTGAGACGAGCCATCGAAAGGGGACGCCAATGCTGGCGCACAAACGAGCGAGCGAGCAAGGGCAGGAGAACGCGGACCGCAGGCTGGTTCTCCTGGGCGATTGAGGAGCTCGCGACCTGGCGCGGCGGATGTCACTGCGACCGGTCGAGCACCGCAGGACTGCCCTACGCGGGTGAGCCTTCCCCAGTGAGCGCGGCTCGCTCGTCCCTCACTGCACCGCAACCTTCTCAAGCCGCCTTTGCGTGTTCAGCCGGCCCCCTCGAGCAACCGCAAAACGGCAGCTCTGCACACGACACAGGCAAGCGGATTAGCACTCGGGCCCTCAACATCACCCCTCCTTTTTGCAGGTCTAGCCAGCCGATCCGAGCGCACTCCTTGCCTCACCCAGTTTCTTCCGCAGTAGCTTGAGCTGCACGAGCGACGGCGACCGCCGGTCAGTCGCCTCCGGAGCGCGTCGAAATACTGTAGACCGGTACGAGGGCTCGTATAACGGCGTGCTCGGCGGCGGCGGCGAAGGGAAGCCGTCGCCCGGCTACGGAAGTCCCAACTTCGACTGTGTCGGGATCCGACGATCATGTCAAGCATCCTGCTGAAGGAGAGGAATGGACGAGACGCACGACCTGCACCAGAGTGAGGGGGCCGCGGTCCTTCTGCCGCACTCGGTTGCCGTGGTGCGGCGTCTTTCTGTCGTCACCTTGCAGTTCCTTTGGCCCCGCTGCACAGCCTGCAAGCGCAGCGATAGTCGGACGCATCGGTCCATTCGAGGCGTGCTGACGGCATGGCGGGCGTGTCAGCGCGCGCCCGAAAACCAGAAGCGCAGGTGCACAGACCTACTTGAGAGGCGAAGCCTTTGCGAGCCGACTCCTTTACGAAGGCGCGCCGTGCGTCCCCGCCGTCGAACACGCTCGCCTCGTCAAAGACGCGCTCGCCGCTCCAGGCGCCGTCGGTCGCGCGCTTGGCGCGCACGAGGCCGCCTCGCATCGTTTCGTAGTAGCCCTCGTCGGCCGAGCAACGGGCGTACGTCGTGAGGGCCAGCATGGCGTGTGTCGTGGAAAGTGAGGGACCCTTGCGAGTGTGCAGAAGCACTTGTAAAGGCCCAGACGTGGCGCAAAGCGCCCGCCGTCGAGTGACCGGAAGCGCGCCGTGGCGCAGTCCTCCGAGCGGCGCTGGAGCGTGGCTGTGGGGTGTGGGGACATGTGGTGAGCAGTTGGTTCGCCGGGCAGCAGGAAAGGTCCCGTGACTCACGGATGTCGACCTCGCGCTGCTCGGCGAGGACGGTCTCACGCTGGTCGACCAGCTGGCGCATGCGATTGCGACTTTGTGGGAGCGGGCCACTGGAGGGGCATGTCGAGCGGAAAGCGCTCGCGTCGACACTGCTGGCTGCTGCTCATGCCGGACAGTGCTGGAGGGACCCAGAGGAGGGCGCGAGCGGAACGAGCGCCGCGGGAGGACGGACGAGCTTGGCGTCAGGCGAGCGACGAGCTGCGGAATGACAGGAGTGCAAGCGCTGTCGCGGCGTGGCCCTGGGTCACGGCAGACAAGAGAGCCGAGTGCACCGAACATCGGGCTAGAGACCAGCCAGTCTTCACGCGTCTGACACGGCCGAGCGGGAGGTGCGGGCGAGGAGGTGCGAGCGGGGCCCGCCTGTTGTCGAGACAAGGACGTGCGTCCGGGAGCAGAGCACAGGCGGCGCTGGGGGACGAGGAGCTCGAAAGCGTGGAGTGAGCGAGGCATGCGTGTCGCAGTACTGTACTCGAGGCGAACCCTGGGCCCGCAGCAGGCCAGGGTCCGCGGAGACCGCGGCTCGAGGGATCTGCGAGCGACTCGCTGCGCGTCATGATTCCCGAGCGCAAGCGGGGGTTGGCCCGGCGGCCTCCCCCTCCCCCTCGCTCTCTCTCCTCTCTCCCTCTCTTTCCTCCAACAAACTCCTCTTACACGCAACATGCAGCGCTCTACTCGCATCGTGAGTCGCCCTCGCCCCCCTCCCTCACCGCCCGTGCTGAACCCCCCCTCGCCGCAGATCCCCTCGTCGCGCCGCTTCCTCTCGGTCCCGCCGACGGGTCGCCCAGTCGTCACCGACAAGACCACCAACGTGCCCCTCGGGAGGCAGGCCTCGGCTGGCTACGGCGGCTCTGGCACTGGACCTCTCCCCCAGGCTGGCGGCGTGCCCCCGCCCCAGCCCCCGAAGAAGAGCAACATCGGGTACGTCACCCCTCCCTCTCTCCCCGTCGACCCCCCATCTCGCTCCGACGATTCCTGCGGTCCTCGTACTGTCTGTCAGAGCACCTCCCACCAGTCACGACAGCATCTGACCTCAAGCCCCCCTTCCCCCCCGCAGCTTCATCGTCGGCACGCTCGCCCTCGTCGGCGGCGCGGCGACGTACTACTTGACCCTCGACGACCCCAAGCACGAGGCCGCCGCCGACTTCTCCAAGCTCAAGAACGCGGCCGAGCGCGAGGCGCACGACCTGCGCTCGGGCGGCGCGCGCTCGACGTCCGAGCCCCTCGGCCCCAACGTCGCCGACCCGGCGTCGCGCGAGGCGGCCCGCGCGGCCGACAACGCGCGCTACGGCGCCGAGCGCGCGACCGACGCCGTGCGCGACGGCGCGCACAAGGTCGCCGACAAGGGCCGCGACGCGATCGACGAGGTCAAGAGCTGGGGGGACAAGCTCGCCGGCGACGCGCGCTCGGCGGCGGACCGCGCGACGACGACGCGCGGACACGAGTTCAGCGACGAGGTGCACCGCTGGGGCGACGCGCTCCGCTCGGGCCCGAGCGAGCGCCAGGCGTGGAAGCCGACGCTCGACGAGCTCAAGCGCTTTGGCGAGAGCCTGCGGGGCCCGGACCGCGAGTACGGCCTCGAGCAGGTCGAGAAGGCGTTCAAGAGCAACGGCGTCGACGTCGGGTCCGTCACGTCGTCGTCCAACCCGTACCTCGCGTGGGTTGGGCCCGGGCACTCGCTCCGCCGCGGCGCCGTCGAGCGCAAGCTGCGCGACTTTGAGTACGAGGTGCGTCCCTGCCTTTGCCTTTGTCCTCGTCGTTTCCGCATTGTCGACAGTGGCTGACTCGCCCGATGGATGGATTCTCCCCACGGGCCCACAGAGCAAGTCAGCGCTCGAGAAGGCGGGCGACTCTGTCAAGGGCGAGTACGAGCGCGCCAAGTCGGCCGCGTCCAACGCCGCGCAGGACATCAAGTCCGAGGTGCGTTCTCTTTCGACGCGTGTGTCTGTCGTGTCCCATGTGAACGCAACTCACCGTCGGTGTGCGCGCAGGCCAAGAGCTGGACCAACTGGGGCTCGTCCAAGGCCGAGGAGGCAAAGGACAAGACCGAGGCCGAGCTGTCGCGTGCGTCGCAGGCGGCGAGTGACAAGGCGTCGTCGTGGTCGTCGTGGACGTCGGCCAAGGCGTCTGACGCGCAGGCGTCGCTGTCGTCGGCTGCGGCGTCGGCCGAGCAGAGCGCCGACCAGGCCGCGCGCAAGGCCGAGGCCGAGGGCAAGGCGTGGTGGAACTGGAGCTCGAACAAGGCCGAGGAGGCCAAGGACGGGCTCAAGGAGGGCCTGCTCAAGGCGGAGCGGGGGGTCGAGCGTGGGGCGCAGCAGGCGCAGCACGAGACCAAGAAGCTCTGAGGTGCGCGAGTTGGGGCGTGATCAGGACGACGTAAAGCTGTACTCAGCAGTGCAAAGACGCAGTACATATAGCCTCTGGACTTGTCCATTTAGTGTGAGAGTATGCACTTAAGGGGAGGGTCTGAGGAGGGAGCGCAGCGGGCGGCTTTTCCCCTTTCCCTCAGTCGACCTCACCCCTCTACTCGCCCCCCTTACACCTAGTGAGTCCTCGCCTGTCTGTCTGTCGGACCTGTCTAGTGCGGCTGGCCCTGTGCTTTCTGCGCCACCGTCTGCTGCCGTCGAGGTCGAGGAGCGAGAGCCCGAACCAGGGGGCGAGCGTCGACCCAGGCTCAGTGTCGCGCGCTGCTTCGCACGGCCACGCGTGTCGTTGCAGTGTATCTCGAGTGCCTTGATGCACGGTCTACGCTCGCCTGCTGCACCGACCACGTCCCTCGATGGCTGCCCCGTCGAGTTCCCCCTCGAGTGCTCCCCTCCCCTCGTCAGAGCTAACCCCTCTTCTTGTGCCCGCCCCGCAGACCAAACAATGGAGCAGACCTACATCATGATCAAGCCCGACGGCGTTCAGCGCGGCCTCGTCGGCGAGATCATTGGCCGCTTCGAGAAGCGCGGCTACAAGCTCGTCGCCCTCAAGCTCGTCCAGCCCTCGGTCGAGCACCTCGAGAAGCACTACGAGGACCTCTCGTCCAAGGGCTTCTTCAAGGGCCTCATCAAGTACATGGCCTCGGGTCAGTCATCTCGCGCACGCGCACGGGGGGGGCACGGCTCGACATACTGCCGTCGCTCCTCCTCCTGCTTCAGGGCTCCCAGTCTCGACCCTGCACTGACACTCCTTGCCTCACTCGACAGGCCCCGTTGTCGCCATGGTGCGGTCTCCTTTCCGGCGACCTGAACCGGCGCCGTCTGCGCTCGGCTCCCCCACCATGGTGACCCGCCGGCTGACTCGCCGAAACACTTGAACGCAGGTCTGGGAGGGCAAGGACGCCGTCAAGACCGGCCGTGCCATCCTCGGCGCGACCAACCCGCTTGCGTCGGCCCCGGGCACCAGTGCGTCCCCCTCCCGCGTTCAGCTCGCTCCCCCTGATGCGCCGCTGACGCTTGTCCTGCCCGCCCCTCGCAAGTCCGTGGTGACTTTGCCATCGACGTCGGCCGCAACGGTACATCTCTCTCTCCTCTCCGTCTCCTCTCGCCCGAGGCGCACGCACTGACCCCGCTCGCACGCTCCCGCCCTCCCCAGTCTGCCACGGCTCGGACGCCGTCGAGTCGGCGCAGAAGGAGATCGCTCTCTGGTTCCCGGAGGGCATCACCCAGCACACGCTCGCGTCCGAGGCCTGGGTGTGCGTCACTTGCCCCTTCCCTTCCCTTCTCTCTCTCTCTCTCTTCCCGCTCAGCCCCGTACTGACTCGCTCGCCATCCCACCCCCACAGCTACGAGTAAACGCTTCGTGTCACCAGAGACGAACGCGGCTTGCAGGTAGAAAAAGCACGACGGACGGGACGACCTCTGAAACGGGACTCTTGACGACGTCGAGATCGCGCGCGAGCGGGCGAGTATGGTCGCGAGGAGCGCTCAAGGACGACGCGGCACGAGTCGCGCGGCTTGCCCTGCTGTGTTTCTGGCGAGAGGCCTGAGCTGTCGAACGCGCGACGACAGAGGCTCGACATGGCCAGCGCGCCTGCGTCGGTCGTCCACTGCTTCTCTCTCGCTCACCCAAGGGCCTTGCCCGCCCCCGGCTTGCCAAACCCGCGTCAGGTCGGAGGAGACGTTTCGCGCTATGTACATTGCTCAGCATGGGGCAAGACGGGGGTAAAGGTACAGAATAGGAGATCCCGCAGAGTGCTCGCTCGCGGTGCGTTCGGTATTTGGGTGCGCCGTCTCTCCCTCCGTGCTTCCTTCCCTCGTCCCTCGTCGTTGGCTCGCGGTCGACGAGTCCCCCGACACGGAGTGGCGCCCGCTCACTTGTCGCCCGTGATCTTGCCCAGCTGCTCCTTGAGCTTGTCCTTGCCCGTCTCGACGGCGGCCGCGACCTGCGACTCGTGCTCGGCTTGCTTCTTGGCCTGTGGGTGGCGCACGGTACGAGGGCGTCAGGGTCGATCATCCAGAATTCTGCTCCTTCTCGAGACACAGACTGTCGGGCAGCACGCGCGACGCGCCACCTCGACAGGGCCTGCGGTGCGTGCGAGAGAGAGAAGGAACGTGAGACGCACCTCTTCCTCGTCCTTCTTCTTCTGCTCCTCGTCCTCCTTGGCCTTCTGCTCCTCCTCCTGGCGCTGCTTCTCCTCCTCCTCCTTCTTCTGGCGCTCCTTCTCGACGTTGGTGAACTTGACGTAGGCGTCCGACGCCTTTTCGGCCTTCATGTCGCCCAGCTGCGCCGAGTACCTGTGCGCGTAGGATTGGCGGCCGGCGTCAGCTGCTGTTCAGCGACCCTGCTGTCCAGCGAGCGGGGCACGTCGGGCACAGGGCGTGCCCCCAGCCGCAGAGAAACGGAGCGCCAGAGCGACAGGCAAGGAACAGGAACGCACCCAACGGGGTTGCTGCTCGCCGGGGGCTTGCCATCGCGGAGCTTCTTGAGCTGGCTCTCGCGCTTGGCAAATTCGGTCGACGCGCCGTAGTAGCCGCTCGCGGCGAGCGAGAGGAGGATCGACCCGCCGACGATGGACGTCAGCCAGAAGCGGTACTGCGGGAGGGAAAGGCGTGAGCGTCAATGGGGAGCTTGTGTGCGAGGGGCGGCGGGGCGCGGAGTGTGCAGCGGCGAGGGGGCGGGCGCGTGGGACTGGGTGGGGACTGGGACTGGGTGGGGACTGCGAAGGTCGCGCGGGAAGGACACAGGTGAGGAGGAGAGAGGAGAGAGACGCACGGTCGCGTACCACTTGGGGACCCAGCCCATGGTGGTCGCCTTCTGGTCCATGTACCACTGGGCAAAGAAGGCGCCCCACTGGGTGACGAGGGCCATCTGGCCCGGGATGAGGAGCGACCCCCACCCGGCGAGGACGGGGACGACGCCGAGGAGGTAACGGCGGTTGCCCTTGACGCCGCCGTACTTGGCCCACTGTGAGCGACGAGGGGAGAGACCCAGAGAGAGGAGAGAGTCAGCGGGCTGAGCAGGCCCGCGGGGGAGAAGGAAAGAGCGAGGACACGGGCGACGCACCTCGAAGCCCCAGTGGACGGCGCCCATGAAGGACAGGATGATGGCACCGTACTGAATCTGAAGCAGCTCGGCGTGCTCGAGGAGAGCGTTGGCCGCCGAGACGTCGTACCCTGCGTCGGCTGCGTGCGGGTATCCGAGCGTGTGAGTTCGTCGTTGCCGAGCAGCAGCTTCCTCGCGCACGGTGTGCGGACAATGCGCAGCAGATGGGCGACAAGCTCACCTCCGAGCTCCTCTGCGAGCCATGCCTGGCGGGCAAAGTAGACGATGCTCAAGCTGGTGCCGGCGTAGGGGAGCAGGCCCGCCGCGCCCCATGTGATAACCTCGCGCGGGACCTTGCTCAGGGTGCCCTTGATCGTGCTCTGCGAGGTTGTCCTTGCGTCAGTGGGAAGAGAACAGGGTCAAGAGCGGAGAGGGAGAGTTAGACGGACCCATTCTTGCGAGACTTCGGAGGCGCCAAAGTCCTTGCGGTCGGGCGGGGGCACGTGGCTCGTCACGTCGTTTGCCTCTCCCGCGACGGCCTCTGCGACGGTGCGGGCGATGCCTGTCGAACCAAGTGGGGTGAGATCCCGACCGACGAGTGAGCAAGCGAGTCGCCTCGGCCAAGTGGGGGGGGGGACGGACCCTGGACCTCCTCCTTTGCGTTCTGGCCCATGTGCTTGATCGAGTCGGATGCCGGCTGCTGGCTGTTTGGGTTGACGGCGCTGGTGCGTGCGGTCGTGGCAAACGAGGCCGCTGCGCCGAGCTGCCGCCGCCGGGTCGGCGTCGGCGTCGGCGTCGGTGGGGCGGCGACGAGGCGGCGCAGGGCAGCGGGGCGCGCAGAGTGCAGGAGCGGGCGGGCAGAGCCGCACAAGATGCGAGTCGAGAGCATAGTGCGGGCAGGAACAATAGGAGCTAGGAGCGAGTGAATTGAGACGGGAGGAGGAGAGACGAGAGGGAAGAGGCGAAGCAAGCGTCGACGTCGTCACTGGAGACCGAAGATCCCGCGATCCGCCCCGCCCGCGCCCGCGCGCGACTACGCTCACCAAGCCCTCGGTGTACTCAACCCCAAAGCTGCTGCGCAACTAGCTGCCGTCAACACTCCTGCAAAGCCCAGCAGTGCCATCGCACGTCAAACACGCGCAACACTCCGCAGAGCTAGCTCCTCTCGCCGGCGTCGTCGCTTCCCTCCGTTCAAGGTCCCGCCAGAGGAACAACTGCACACGGGATGACCCATTCCCGATCGACACCCTCGACTCTACTCCTCGCTCCTCGTCGCACAGACCAGACGGACAACGGCTCCTCGACACGCGGGCAAGGGCGGCTTATGCGCGCGTCGCGTGGTCAAACGCAGAGCGGTCCGCCTCCTCGGCCTCGATCTCCTGCACGTACGGCTTGAGGTAGCGCACGTCCTGTAGTGTGGGCGCCGTCATCCACCACCGGGTGGAGTGCGAGGCCGGAGATGGGAGCGCGGGTTAATCGAGAGGTGAAGGCGGGTCGTCCGGACGAGGCGTCGGGAATGGGTGCGAGCGAGAGATGTGATGGGTGCGAGCGACAGGAGAAGTCAAAGGCAGAGGCGTCGAGGGCGGTTGTGAGAGGGTCGAAAGGCGATGTTCGGCGGCAAGGTGAGGGGCGGCAGCGGGTCGAGGGAGGGGACGGGAAGGCAAGAGCGAGAGGACTCGTCAGTGCCCGCGTCCCACGTCTAGAGCAGCACCCGCATCGAGGACGAAGAAGCGCACCTCGGTGGGCTTGATCCACTGGTCCTTGGGGAGCTCCTCGTGCGCAATGGCGCACATGCTCGCCGTGCGGAGGCGGAACGCGCGGTCGTACGCCTCGCGCTCAGACAGGCGGCCGATCGCCTGTGGAGGAGTGGATGCGGTGTCAACAACTGTGTCGTGCAGAGGGGAGCGCAGGTGGGGGGCGGGTGAGGCGGCGATGCTCGGGAGGGAGGGGGGCGATGAGGGGGACGAGGCGTGGCTAGGAGACACGACGAGCGCCGCAGAGAAGCGCCGCGCGTGCCAGTGCCGCTCAACACCTCTCGCTGGTTGTACCGAGCGGCGCAGATAGAGTCCTGCAGGGCCTGGCGGGGAGGAAGGGCCGAGCCGAGGAGCAGAGAGGGCTCACCTTCTGGACGCTCGCGTTCTCCTCAATGAGGACGTCGTCGTACTTGAGGCCGTACGCCCTGAAGCCGGCCAGGTTGGCGTAGCGGTCAGCCAAGGGCTTGAGGGCCTTGTACAGGCCGCGCGACGCCTTGAGGTGGTTGGCGAGGGAAATGCCGAGAGCAGACCTGCGACACGGGCGAGAGCGGGGGCAGAGTCCGGGGCGAGAGGGGTCAGCGAGTATGCTCGGCCAGGTCTAGGGGGCCAGGCTGTGCTTACATGGCGAGAGTGAGTGGCGACGAGGGGGGGAGGGGGTGGTGGCCTGGCCATGTTGGCTGCTCCGCGCTCTCCGCCTCGCCACGCCCAGCCAATCACGCGCGCCCACCTCTTCCTCCTCCGCCTCTCCCTCTCTCGAGACTGTGTCGCCCAGCGACTCTTTACCTTTCTCTTGCTTCCTGCTTACGCTCCCGCTCCCTCTGCTTGCTCTCCAAACTGGACTCGCGTCCCTCCGCCGCACCGCTCTCCCAAGCTCCCCCTCGCGTTTCCAGCCAAGCCCACCGTGCTCACTCGCTAGGCTGCTCACTGCAGCGTCCTCTTGTCGCGTCATCACCGCGCGTGGAAGCTCACCCTCGACGAGTTCAAGCGCTTTGGCGAGAGCCTCAGGGGCCCGGACCGCGAGCACGCGTTCGCTTGCTGTACCTCTCTCGGTCTTGTCGCGTGTCCCACCCTTGACACTCGCACTTGCGATCCGTCGCTCGCTTGAAGCTCAGCTCAGTGAAGGGGCAAGCCGCCCAGGACACGACCGATTGAAGAGGAGGACAAGCCGCAATCAGGGCAAGCATGCCGGGCTCGAGCCTCGGACATTCGCTCAGCGCGCTTTTGCGATTGATAGGACCCTCCTTGAGCGTGACCGAGGCCGCCGTCTCGACCGTTGCCGAGACAACCTCGACGTGGGAGCCGCGTGAGGGGGTCAAACGGCGCGCGACTTGCGAAGGTCGGCCAGATTGGGCGAAGACGAGCTCGCTCGCGACAACGAGGGCACTGACCGACGTCGAGACCCAGCTATGCACAGCTACAAGCGCTTGCTCCCGTTGCTCGCTGTCTCAGATGACTCCGCCGCGCTTCGCGTGGTCGCGCGCAAAGTCGAGCTCCTGGGCCTCGGTCGTGTCCGGGTCGAGGTACACCTCCTTGACCCACTCCTCGGAGTCGAAGCCGTCGTCCACGACCATGCCATAAGCCTGAAGATCGGCCTCGAGTGACACGGGAGGGCAGAGGAGGTCGATGAGGGGGACCTGGAGGGAGGAGAAGACGAGGGCAACGTCGACGGTCTCGTTTTCCCAGCCGGCAGAGCCCGGTTCGGTGGACGGCTCGGAGATTGGCTTGTCCTTGCGCTTGGTGGAGTAGGCTGAAAGGCGAACAATCAGCACCTTTGGGCAGTCTGGCAAGTGCGGGACGAGGGAGGCGCACTTGCTTTCCACCCATTCGTCATGCGGCCGTTCTTGACGACGCGAACCTCGCCACGCCCCTTTGCAGTCTTGGGCAAGAGCACCGCCGTGCGCGAGGGATGCAGGTCTGGGTGAGCCGCGACTTGGAAGCCAAAACAGCTGTTGCGCCCGTCGAGCGCGGGGCGGAACCACATGCTGCTCGCGGCCTGGAAGACGGGCGCGATCGAGTCGCAGTCGTCGTAGGGCTCGCCAGTTGCGACAACGATGTCGACCGTGTAGTCGAAGCCAACGTTGACGCGCGTGTCGAGGGGCGCGAAAGTACACATCTGCGTGACTGGGTCGTGCTTGACCCTGCAGCCGGAGCGTTGCGGCACGTCAGCTGTAGGCTGACAGCAGGCAGTGGAACGGATAGAGCACGCACAGGTAGAGGTACAGCTCTTCCTCCAACTCGCTCGAGTCGTAGTAGCGGCGCTGCTCGTCGGCCTCGGGGTCGCTGAAGAGGCGACGCGGGTCGTTGACGTCCATCGCCGGGCCAAGCTCGTCGAAGGGACACTCGCGTTGGCATATCTGGCGACGCAGAAAGGTCAGTACCCCAGACGAGGCAGAGACGGAAGGGGGGAGGAGGAGAGACGCGTCTTGATGAAGCCGTCGCCGGGACGCGGCTTGAGTATCCTGCCGTACACAGGGTGGTCGTGCTCGACTCCAGGGCGTGTGAAGAGGGCGACGACGCGCTTGGTGACGAGGTGGCGGAGGTATTTGTTGACGCCGAGGAGCGGGACGAGCTCGTGGATGGAAGACTCCGCCAGGCAGTCAAGCACGACCTGCTGCACGTCGACGAGTGCAGGGTCGAGCAGAAGCTTGCTCAGCGGCGACATCCCGACGAGCGAGTAAAGCGAAGGAGGGAGAGAGAGGAAGAGGGGGAGGGAGCAAAGGAGGCGACGGGCAGTCCACGGCGCGTGCGTCCCTCGCTCAGGGGCTCAAGCGTCGACGAGACGAGCTCTCGCATCGCAGGAGAAGGGAAATAAGCATGATGCTGTTTCACCTTTTCCTGTCCCTCCGTCGCTGCTGCACCCTGCGTCTCCACCGTCTAGAAGAGTTGCCTGCACAGCGGGCAAGTCGAGCCATGGCTGGTCGTGAACCACTGCGAGAGCGAGGTCCAGAGTGTCAGCACAGAGGAAGGGCGCGGGAGCGCCGCCGGAGCGTTGACGCACCTTGTAGAGGCAGCTCGCGTGGAAGCGGTTGCTGCACGTCTTGCATGTCTTGGACGGCAGCGTTCGGTCGAGCGTCGATACGGTCGAGTAGCAGATGGCGCAACCCTCGATGCCTTCAAAATTGAGCGTCACGTTGCGCTTGAAGAGGAGGATCGCGTCGGCGATGGCGGCGGACTGCACGGGGAGCGAGTACGTGGTTTAGCGAGCGTTCGGGGACCGGGAGAGGCGAGTGACGAGGAATGCACCTGCGACGTGATGACCTGCTGCATGGCCAGCAACCACGCGCGCCACTGCTTGTCCGTGACGCCGACCTTGCGCACCTCGCGCACCTCGACCGCCGCGAGCGGGAACTCGTTGGGCACCTTGATCCCAATCTCCATGCTCTCCTCGTCGACGACGAAAACCACCTTGACCTCGCTCGCGTTGGCCGCAACCTTGACCGTGAAGTCGTCGTTGTCGCGCAGCTGCTGCCCGATTGACGACGAGGGGTCGCGCAGCGCAGACAGCTCGTCAGAGATGAGCAGAGGCGAGAAGTGCTTGGACGTGTAGGCGTGCACGGCCCGCGACAGGCCCAGGTTCTGGATCGACGTCCAGTGCGAGCGGATGATGGACGGGACGGTTTGCAGCGCGCGGTAGTAGACGTGCGCGGCGAGAACGGGCAGGCTCTCGGATGCGGCCGCGTCAAACACTACGTGCGCGAGCAGTGTTAGCAGGCGTTCGAGTACCGCCACGACGGCACAGGACGTACGCTCGAGGTGGAAGTCGTCGATCGACCAGGGTGACAAGTCGAAGGCGCGCCCACGGTCGCTCAAGCTCAGCAAGCCAAAGAGCGAGGGCAGGAGCGAGTCGGTGACGAGACCCGAGTCTCGCAGTTGCTCAATGTAGGCCGTGCGCAGGCGCGGGGACTGCATGCGAGAGACGTGGGTGAGCGAACGTCGAGCGACGAACAGGATCTGATGAACGCACCGCCGACTCGAAGAAGGAGAAGGCCGTCAACCAGGCGAGCAGGTACGCCGTCGTCCGCTCGTCGTCAAGCTCGTCGACTAGCGGCATCTCAACCAGGCGAACGAGCGCGCCCGGCAGCTTGATCTCGAGCTCCTCTGCCGAGTCGAGCTCGGTTTCGACGACGAGGTCCGAGACGTGCTGCGTGACGACACGCCGCAGGAGATCGTACGACGAGAGCTGGACGGCCCATGCCCGGTCTTGCAAAAGGCGGAGAAGCTGCATGGGCGGTGAGTGTGAGTGGCTGCCCGCGCGGACAAGGACAGCAGACTTGGCGCACCTGATCGAACAACTTGTCCATCGAGAGGACCTTGGGAGGCAGATCCTTGACGAGCGCCGCCATGGCCTCGATGACGAGCAGTCGGGGCTGGTCGCGCTTTGTCGATGCTGTGGGCCAGATGACAGTCAGCGGCAGGCCCAATTGGGACTGTAGAGGAGCAGGCGCGTACGAGGGCGAGAGGTGAACAGGCCGAGCACGAGCTCCTGCGACGTGTTAATCCGCCCCTTGACCGCCTCACGCAGCTCCTTGTTCGACGCCGCGAGCTCCTTGACCGTCGTCAGGAGGCGGCACGAGCCGTACACCGCGGGCAGCGTGACGGGCTCTTCCCAGTCTGCCGCATCCAAGTTGCCCTCGACGAGATCGAACATCATGTCCCAGTGGCTGCCGCTTAGGTCCTGCACGATCGGCGCCAGGTGCGCGAGCACCTCGACGAGCGGGGCGTGCGCCTCGGTCGGGATGCGCTCGTCACTGCTGATCCAGCGGCCGATCGCTTGCAGGAGGAAGACGGAGCGCTGCTGCGGGAGGAAGATGACGGGGGCGTCGAGCGCGGGCGCGACAGCGAGGAGCTGCCGCAGGAGGGGCGCCGCCTTTGTCTCGAGCTCGTGCGGCTTGACGCCGGCGAGCGCGGCGGCGAGCTCGTTCTGGTACCGCTCGAAGCGCGGCGTCTCGAGCAGGACGGGCTTGATGGCATACAGGATGGCGCACGAGAGGTCGGGGGCTGCGCGAGTGCGAAAGGGGGTCAGAGCCTGGCTGGGCGGAGAAGGGAGGGAGGGACGCACCAGAAGGGAGGTTCTGCGCCAGTGCGAGCCACCTCTCGGCATCCTGCACGCCGCCATCCTCGGTGTACCTCAGACACGCGCTCAGCACAGTGCTGACCGCCCTTGCCGCATACAACGCCTTCGGATCCTCGTCCGCCGGCGCGCGTTTCGCGGCACGCCACAGGCTGTCGAGGACGGCGAGGAGAGCGCCGCCGCTCTCGGGCGGGGCGGGCAGGTCCCGCACCCGCAGGTGCTGCACTGTGTCGGCGTGCCAGCCCTCCGGAAGCGCATTCGCCGCGGACGAGAGGAGGTAGCTGCTCGCGCCCTCGGCGGCAGCGCGCACACGCTCGAGCACCTCTTGCGGGACATCGGGCGCAAAGATGCCTGCCGAGCTAGACGGCGGCGACGGGTGTGCGAGCTCGTCGGACGCGGCGGAAGAGAGGACGAGGAGGTGAGGGAGGGCCCAGAGCGAGCGGCGGAGGAGGGTGTGATCGCGGGCGGAGACCTCGAGAATGGCGAGGAGCGCACGGCCGTAGGGGGACAGGAAGGACGCGTCGAATGGGTTTGACGAGGTGGGGTAGGAGGGCTCGACAGGTGGGACGAGCGGGTCGAGGATCGAGATTGAGGGCGCAGGTCCGACGAGCTGCACGTCCGCGTACAGCCTGTCGAGGTGCTCCTGAGCCGGGAGGACTTCCTCGAGCGACAGCTGCGAGCTCGGCAGAGTGTCGAGGAGCGACGCCGCAGCGTGCACAACCTCGATGGCCGAAGCGCGGCTGTTCGCGTCTGCAGCGCGCGCCTTCAGCGCCGACATGGCCACCCGGACTCCCTCGTCTCCGGCGACTGCGACGATGCCTGCCCAGGCCTGCTGCGCCGCCGCGACTGCCTCACCGGTAACGTCGACCGCCAGCGCTTCGCATGTCGGCAGGAGGAAGCCCAGGTCGAACAGCGCCGATGCTGTGCCTTCGCTCTCGAGCGCCGCGCGTGCGTTGTCCGGGTGTTGAATAAAATGCGCGAGCAGCGCTGCAGGCGCGATGACTGCGTCGAGGCTGGCCGGTGTGGGGGACGAGGTCGACAGGGCTGCACTGACGGGGCCCGCCAGCGCTTCGGCGGCGAGGTGGAGAAGGATGGATGGGAGGGACGCGCTCGCGAGGGGCTGTGGCTGGACCATGACGCGGCGCAGGAGCTCGAGCTCGTCTGACGAGTACTGCGCCTCGGGTGCAAGCACCGTCCCGGCGAGGACAGTCAGCCGCTCATCCTGCTCTGCGGACCGGAGGTCGGCGGCGAGGCCAGCAGAGGTGACGGCGTCGACGAGGCGGAGGAGGACAGAGGGCGAGGGCGAGGTCGACAGGATGGACTGCCAGATCGAGGCGCGGGAGGATGGGGAAGACGCCTTGAGATGCGAGCTGAACAGCGACAACGCGGCGGGCGAGGTCGCCAGGAGCGAGGGGAGGTGCGACAAGGCAAACTCGTCGAGGAGCTGGAGGAGCACAGCGTCAGTGTTGAGCCGTCTCTCCGACCCAGAGCGAAGGAGGCGCACCTGCACAACCTGCGCATCACCCTTGACGACGTCCGCAACGTCAACCACGAACCTCAGCCTCTCCTCCCTCGCCTCATCGCCCTGCTTCACCCCCTCGAGCGCCTTCTGCACACACAGCGCCGCAAGCTCGCTCGCCCTCGTCTTGACCTTGTCCTCCTTGTGGCGCACAAACGCCCGGAGCGCCATCGCAAGGGGCTCGAGCGCGGCGCCCTCCTTCGCCGCAACAGCCTCGAGCGCCTCTCCACTCATCGCGTCCCACACGGCGTCGAGCGCGTGCGGGTCGTCGCGCGCTGCGAGGCGGGCCAGCGCCGTCGCGAACTCCGACGCGACCCTGCGCGACGCGAGGGGCTTCTCGGCGTCGTCTCCGCGGGCGAGGAACGCGCGCCACGTGCGCTCGCCGATCCAGGCGCGGGCTTGCTCGGCTGCGAAAGCCGGGTCGGAGGCGGAGGCGGGGAGGGAGAAGATGACGCATTCGAGGAAGGCCGAGGCGAAGGCGTCGAGGGCGAGGCGGCCGCCGATGGAGAGTGCGCGGGACGAGTGGGCGGCCCAGAAGGACTCGAAGAGGAGGGAGAAGGAGGCCGGAGGAAGAGGTGGGGAGAAGGGCGCGGGGAGGGTCGAGAGGAGGAGGAGGATCGTTGGGTAGAGCTGCGTGGGGTGGGAGGAGCAGCCGAGGGTGAGGTGCTGCAAGAGGAGCTTGATCGTCGGCGAGGCCCGGAAAGCAGCATCAACGTCCTTCTCTGCCTCGTCCGCGTCGCCCTCCTCCTCCTCATCGTCGTCATTCGAGAGGACGCGATCGGCTAGGGTCCACGCGTGAGGGTAGCCTGTAGGGCAGGGTCGAGTCAGTGGCGTGCGCAACGAAATACGGGGAGCACGCGACGCACGGCGGAGGAAAGCCACGATGCCAGGCCACCCCTCTGGCTCGGTCCAGCAGTTGCCGAGCACCCTCGCCGCAATCTGCGCGACCTTGCCACCCTCGTCGCCGTCTCCCTCGGTCTCGTCCTCTCCGTCCGTCCCCGGCGCCTCAGTGAGCAAGTCCTCGCTCCTCCCCGCGACCGCACCAAGCAGCTCGTACACCGCCCGGCGCACCATCTGCGGCTGCTCGCGCTGCCTCGTCCCAGGCTCAGCGCGCACGACGAGGTCGAACATGTCCTCGCTCGTGAGCGTGTCGAGTGTCTCGCGCGAGAGCGGGAGCGGCGAGGGGAGGGACGCGACGAGCGAGGCGAGGGCGAGGAGCGCCGACGTGCGGAGGAAGGCGGGATCCTCGTTGTCGGACGATTGGGCCGAGGTGGCGGGTGCGGGGGCGGGGGAGGCGCCGAGAGGGGTAGACGTGCCGCTCGGCGCTGAGGAAGGGTCGGAGCCGCCGAGGATGACGGAGAAGCAGAAGGACGCGATACTGTCGGCGTGCTCGACGAGGCTGATGCCCTCCGCCTCCTCCCCTTCTTCGGGAGCAGCAGCAGGGCGCTGTACGGCGTCCCAGCTCGCCTTGGCCTCGCGGCGGACCGTGCGGTCCGAGTCGTGAGCGGCGGTGCACCACGCGCCGACGTAGTCGCTGCGCTCGATCCAGAGAGGTGCGAGGAGGGCGACACGGGTCTCGCGCAGGAGAGGGTGGGCGGTAGAGACGAGGAGGGCGTGCAGGGTGTGGACCTGGAGACGGAGGCGGCGCGAAGGGTGGAGGGCGAGTCGGGGGAAGTGGTGCGCCTGTGGGTGGAGACGGGGGTTTGTCAATCAGGGCGCCTGGCAGCTCGACAAGCGGGGCAGCACGAGCGCACCCATACGCTCATGGCGTCGACGACGCCCTCCTGCCTGAGCTCGCGTTCCCACTCTTCTCCCCCCTCGCCGTCGTGGTCCTGGCGGAGGGTGTCGCGGATCCAGGCATCCAACGCCTCTGCGGCCTTTGCGAGAGTCACCTCGTCGCGCTTGTGGAGGCTCCTCAGGGTGACGAGGAGGGCCGGGTCGACCTGCTTGCCGCGCTGCACGAGGTAGACGTCGACCGGGTCGGCCTCGCCCTTTGGCTTGACGGGCGCGATGTACTGCTTGGGCCGGGCGAGGCGGTCCTTCTTCTTGAGCTTCTTCTGGCCACGCTGCATCCCTCCACCACCTCCCTTCTGGGGCGTTGCGGGAGCTGCAGCCTCGCCGTTGTCGTCGAGGTCATCGGCGTGTTTGTGGGCGCGCTTGGCCGCCTTTGCGGCGTGCTTCTTCTGCGTCGCCTTGGACGTGCTAGACTTGCCCTTGGGCGCCATGTCGAGAGTCGGGTCCAAGCAGCGAGCGCGGAGAGTGAGTGAGATGAGGAGATGAGATGACCGCATCCGCTGAGAAGAAGTGGCCTCGACAAATCGGCCAATCAATACTATTACTGCCGCAACTGACTCTACTCGAGCATGCGGGTAGGACCACTCTCACTGCACGCAATCTACTATCTAAGCCCCCTCGCGCACCCTCGTCCACATCCCCCCGCAGACACACCTCCCCTCCCACTCTGCCTCGAACCGGCTCCACCGCCCCTCGCCCACCCCGGCGCCCGCGACAGCAGGCACAACGACAGGCTCGTCGAACGCGCGCGTGCGGCGGCCGCACCGAAGGCACGAGCGCACGCCTGCCACCGAGGAGGAGGAAGCGAGGCGCGCGCGACGCACGGCGTCCCACTCGGTGAGGGGCGGAGTCCGCGGCGGTGTGGGCGGGGCGGCCGACTGCTGCGGCGCGGCCTTGTCTTGAAGCGAAGGGAAGGCAGAGAGGAGAATGCTGCGCACGGCTGTCGCCTGTGCTTCGAGAGCGGGCGGGACCGCGAGCGAGGCGAGGAGAGGCGGCGAGAGGTTGGGCAGCGCGGGACCTGCGTGGTGGGGTGCACCGAGGTCAGCATGTGAGCGACTGCACAAGGAACAAAAGCGAGTCAGCGCACCCCCGCCCAGGTCGCTGCTGATCTGCGCAAGCACCTTCCCCCACTCGGCCAGCCCCCTCCCGCCCGCCGCAGCACTCAGCGCATCCTCGACGCACCCCCTCGCGAGGTCCATCGCCTCGCTCCCGACGCCCTCGATCGTGAGGTACGCGCTGAGGTGCTGCAGCGTGCTCGTCACGGTGCCGAGGAGGCCACGGAAGAGGGGGTGCAGGAAGACGAGGAGCGAGGGAGACGTCGGGGAGCGGAGCGACGAGGCGAGGAGCGAGGGGAGAAAGTGAGACGTGAACCACACGCAGTGGCCTACTGCGGGCCAGATGGCGTCTGCGCGAGCGGGCAACGGGGGCGTCAGCCTGGGGCCGTGCGGGCGGGGTCAGACAATGGGCGAGCGCGACGCACCGAGGTCTGGCTTCCACGCTCCCGCGAGAGCACCTCGCTCGCGCCTCTCAGCCCGTTTGAGCGCCCTCGCGCATGCCGCAAGGTCCAGCATGCGCTCGGCCGTCTCTGCCCGTTCCTGCAGTTCGGGCGCATCCCTGTGGCGCGACAGCGCGAGTCAGTGGAGTCGAAGAGAGTGCGCGAGCAGAGGGGAACGTACCGGAAGAGCGAAGCGGTGACGCCGAGGAGCTCGAGGCCCAGGGCCGAGGCGTCGAGCTGCGCCTCGGCGGGGACCATCTTGCGCAGGATGCCGTGTGCGCTCTGCACGATAGCGAGAGAGGCATCTGTGACAACCAACGCAAGGTTGTGTCAGCACCGTCTGCGAGAAATGCAGCACGCCCCGAGCCATTTCCGCGAGCCGCGCACCTGCGTCCTTGAGGCCCTTGATCCTCCCCACCAAGTCACCCACGTCCCCCTGCCGCGCAATCCCAATCGCAAGCCTCGTCGCGAGCTTGATGGGCTGGTCATCTGGGCGACCTAGCGGCGCGGCGGCGAGTACGGGCTGCGGGAAGGGGAAGGGCGAGGGGGAGAAGGGGATCGCGCAGAGGAGGGCGCCGTTGGGTGAGGTGGTGAGCGACGAGAAAACTGAGCGCGAGCGGGGTCAGCACAAGGTGCAATTGCAGATGGGCAGAAGGAGTGAGTCGCACGTTGAGAGCCGGGCAGGACGAGCGAGGCCGACTCGTCCAGCACGCCTTCGGGGGTCTTGTCAAGGGACTCGAGCGTGACGCTGCGCGAAAACATGGCGTCAGCAGTGTAAGGGAAACTCGAAGAAGAGGACCGGGAGCAGGGCAGACTCACGAGCTGAGCCTGAGCACCCTCGTCCTCCAGCCCTCGTCCTGCCCCTCCGCACCCTCCGCCGGCTCGGCCACCACCCCGACCACGCTCGCCCACTCTCCACCGCCCGGCCGAATCTCCACAGCACACAGCGCGCCCCGCCCGTCCCTCCCCACTGGCCTCGTCGCGGCGTGTCTCGCCGCCCAGCTCCCCTCGCCCTCGACCGCGTTCGGAGCGTCGAGCTTGCGCCCCTCGAGCGTGTGGAAGGCCTCGCTGAGGGGGTACGACTGCTCGCGCGAGAGGGCGTACGATGAGAGGGTGCTGCGCCAGGTGGCGGGGCGGGCACCGTGGTCGGAGGGGGACGACGAGTGGGAGGGGTGCGCGACGACGGCGAGGAGGCACAGGTCGACGGCAGGTTCGGAGCCGTCTGATGCGAGAGAGGGGGAGTGGGACGTGAGTTGCAGAGGGTGAGGGAGGGAGACGTCGCCGAGGAAGGTGAGGTGTGTGAGGAGGGGGTCGCAGGCTGGGGAGGGCGCAGACGAGTCGGAGGGAGCAGACGCGGGCGACGGGTCGAGGTACAGTGGCGGTTGTGGCCGGACCGTGACGCCTGCACGAGCGCATCAAGGTCAGCGCACTTCCGAGGCGGGACATCGAGGAGAGCGAGAGAGAGAAAACGCACGCGGCCCGTCCATGGCAGCCATCTCAACCCGTACCTCGGCCAGCTCAACCCTCCACTTGTCCCCCCTCGGCGTGTCTGCCTCCTCGCGCTCTAGCGCCCTCGCCCACGCCTCGAGCTCCTCCTTGTCCTCCTGGGCCTCCTCCCCCGCAGCAGCGCCGTTCGTCTCCGCCCCAGCCCCAGGCGCAGCAGGCGCGTCTGCCGCCGCGCTACCGCCGCCGAACGCCTCGTCGAGGGACGTAAAGTCGGCCAGCATCGCAAAGTCGTCGTCGAACCCTCCATTGTCCGCCGTCGCCGTCGTCGCCGTCTTGCTGTCCTTGTCCTCCTTCCCCGCTGCTCCCTCGTCGCCCTCTCCTCCCCTCACGGCGCTCCCCCTCCTGCTCGCCACAGCGCCCGCGCCCGCTTCCGCCCCCGACCCAGGCAGTCCCCCGACGCAGTACGCCACAACGAACACCGTCTCGGCGCCGCTGGCCCCCCTGCTCCTGCACGCCCCGACCGCCGCCTTGCCAACGGCGCGCGCCGCGCCGCGGGCGCCGTCGCCCCGCGAGAGGGACGACGCGCTCGAGGACGCGGCGAGGCGGAGCTCGTCCTGCAGGGCCGACTTGCCGCCCCCTGCGGAGGGGATGGCGCCCGAGGCGGCGGAGGTGGCGGAGGTAGACGGGTCGAGCGGGGCGCTGGACGCGCTGCCGGGGAGCGCTGCGGGCGCGGAGCCGGCGGCGGGGAGGGTCGGGATGAGGGACGTGACGAGCGCGTCGATGGTTGCTTGTGGGGTGGGGGTGTCGACTGCCCCTCCTCCAGCGGCCCTGCCCGAGCCGTTCACGCCCGGTGCAGCGGGCGCCAAGGCAGAGGGAAACAAGGCCGACAGCGCGGGGAGGAGCGGGAGCGGGGTCGGCGGCGTGGGGACGGCGGGGAGCGTCAGGCCCTTTGCGGGCGGGGGAGGAGGCGGGGTCGCGCTGTCGGGGGTGCCCTGCGAGGGGGGCGGCGCGGCGGGCGTCGGGCGGAGCGGGAGGCACACGACCGAGGGGAGGACGACCGGGACGCCGGGCGGGTGGGGCGAGGTCGAAGCGTTCGGGAGGTGGACGAAGAGGATCTGTGCAGCGTCCCGAGTCAGCCACGCGCTCGGGGAGTGCGAGTCCCGACAGGGGCGAACAGCGGATGACGCACCTCTTCGCTCGAGAGGACGGCGACAAAGGCTGTTCCGCTCAACGGGGCAGACCGCGGCGGCGCACAGTACAGCGGCTTCTTGTGCTGCTCTCTCGCGTCAGGGAAGGTTGGCGCAGGGTACCACTGCGCGCAAGGTCGAAGGCGAGGGGGTCAGTCAGCGTCAGGCATTGAGCCGCTGAACACGAGCTGGAAAAGGACGCACCCTCCTCGGCTCTCCGACCCACCGAGTCGCCACCACCTTGCTGCCTGGCGCACCGGCACTCGTCCCTCCCGGTCGTGCCCCTCCAAAGCGCCCGACGCTCTCCTGGAGGACGCACGCCCAGTCGTCGACACACGACGAGCGCTGCTCAAAGACCGTCACGAGGTCATCGACGCCTGTGCCTGCGGCGGCCGACACGATGACGAGGAGCTGGGACCCTTCTGGTGCGAACGAGAGGTGCGAGATGCGGGTGCCCGAGTCTGGGTCGGCGGGGAACGAGGGAGGGAGGGGGAGGTTGAGGCGGGTCGAGACGCGTGGGTGGGCGGCGCCTGTGCCTGCGAGGTGGGTGAGCTGGACTGCGAGGGTGACTCGAGGGGGTGCCAGTGGAGGTGGTGGTGGTAGAGGAAAAGGGTCCCCAGGGAGGGAGAAGAGGGGAGGACCCGCGGGAGGTGGGGAGGAGGACGAGGGGAGCGCGAGGGCGACGAGGTTGGTGTGCGACGACCACACGGGCGGGCTGCGGGTGCACGTGGTCTGGAGTCAGTTGCAGTGTGTCATGCGTGCACAGCAACGTCTGGTGGACGCACGGGTGAGCGAGAGGCGACCCGTGGGCGAGCGAGTGCAGCAGGCGCTCCAACGACGGCGCAGAGGTGGGCGCAGCTTCGGGGCAAGAGGGCCGTTTGCCACGGTGGGGGATGGCAGGATGCGCATCGAGGGAGCGCTTCATGGCCCGACCTGCGAGCGAGTCCCGCGGGCAAAGGTGGCGACGAAACCCTCTCATCACTCGATGCGCCCGCCTTGCCCTCGTCCGCGTCTCTCGCGGCTCTGACCTCTCCTTGACTGTGCTGCTGTGCCTCAGCTTGCTCGGGAAGCTCTCTGCTCGCCCTGTACGCTGCGACCTGCTACCCTCGTCCTCTGGTTGTCGTCCTGTTGCTCTTCCCCACTTGGCCGCGCCGCCATCCTCTTTGCTCGGGCCACCGCACACCATGCACCACGCACTGGCACGTTCAGCGCGCCCAGCCTCGATCCAGTTAGCTGGGTATGACCCAGACCACGGTCCCCTTCGAGCGAGCCGACCCCTTCACGTCCAAGCACGCCTTCCACTTCGAGTCGTCCCGGTCCTGCCTGCTCAACTCGTACGGCATGGCGATGTGGCGCACGCACCGCCTGCCGCATCGGCTCGTCGCAGAGTGCGCGGGCAAGGTGAACAGGCCCGATGCATGCAGGATGAGGGTCGTCGCGCTCAGGAGGGGCGCACATTGGCTCGTCGATGGCGCTGCTGCGCGGGGCGGTGGGTGCACACTCTCACGCGACAGGATGGCGTCGACACGATTGCGCCGCGCGTGATCAGCACGAGGACGAGGGGTCCGAAGAGGAGACCGAGGGTCGGCGCGTCCGGGCGCGCCGACTTCCGCGGGACCCAAGAGGACGGAGGCGCCTCAGGCGGACGAGGGCTCGACTCGTCGCGGAGGACGCGCAGAACGGGCGCTCACGACGATGATGCATGGGGTACTCTGGGGACCCCGGTGGAGGCGCCGTTTCTGCGGAACGCGGCTGTCGTGGCTTCGACGTCCAACCCGCAGGCTGCACTCCTGCACCAACAGCTCGCCTTCCCGGCCCCCGCCCCAGGCGCCTCCATCTCTCCGCTTCCCCTCCCAGGCCCGAAATCCGGCCCGCCTCCGCCCCCGTTACTCTCCGACCTCGCGTCTTTCCTCCTCGCGCTGCACCCCTCGCTCACGTCTCTCGCGCGGCTGGCGGGGAAGCGGGGGTGCGCGGTTGGGCGAGAGACCGGCGCGCGAGCCAAGCGACGAAGACTGTAGGAACGTAGCTGCTGTCGGGTGGGCGCGCACCGGCGAGGAGGCAGGGCGCGAGTTCGAGCAGGTGTGCGAGATGCGCGTGAAAGCCTTGGGGGTTCGAGCGGCCTCTGAGCGGCCTCTGAGTGGCGGCAGCGCCGGCCGCCTGCGAGCGCGGGCTGGCCTGATCATAGCAATGAGCAGCACCTGTCGTTGTTCGACGCGCAAAGAGAGAGACCTGGGGACGAGTGCTCGCGGCTCCGCCTCGACTCGTCGAGGCTTGCCCTCAACCATCCGAGCCTCAACTGCGCTCGGCCGAAACCCGGTGCTACAGCGGCAACACTAGCTCCTCTCGACACATTCAGGCGCCCGCCCGCGCCCTGCGAGCCTTCGCCTTCCCCGTTCGAGGCTCCCCCCACTCGGCAACTCGGGTCCCTCTTCTCGCACGCCCAGGCGTCTTGCGATGCGTCCCGTGGTGCGTCAGGCCCTTGCTTACCCAGCTTGATCCCTGCACTGACCGGCACTGGCCCCCGCAGGTCCGCATGAGCGAGGTCGTCCGCTCGAGCCCCTCGGACTCAGGGGGCGCCCGCAGCGAGCAGGACGTGAGTTCCTGTCTCTGCCTTTCTCCCCGCCAGGCCCCGCTGACTCGATCACGTCTTACAGGATGACGAGTCGCGCAAGACGGTCCTCTTCCCTGCCGGTCAGACCTTCCCCTCGTCGTCGGCGTTTTTCTCGGCGAGCAAGGCCCGCCTGCTCGAGCGGTACGGGTACACGATGCACATCAACCAGAACGACGCGCACAGGCTCGTGGCCCGCTGCGCAGCCTACCCACGCGCGTCGGAGTGCAGGATGCACGTCGTCGCTGTTAAGAAGGGCGGCCGGTGGGTAGTCGACCACCTCGACCCGCGCTGGGAACACGATCATGATTCCGGGCTCGACGCGACGCACGACAGCGAAGGTGAAGAGGAGGACGAGGACGACGAGGAGGACGAAGATGCGGAACGTGACGCGTCGTCGGCCTGCGGCGAAGACTCGCCCGGGACGCCCGAGACGGCGTCGTCGAGCGTCGCGGTCCCTCAGCTGGTGAGCCTCCGTCCCGGTGGAGCCCTCGCTGGGCTCCTGAGCACTCACATGCCTCGCTCCGCAGCCAATGCCAGGCCTGCCCGCACCAGGCGACTCGTTTGACTCGCACGAGGCCTTCGAGGCGGCCGTCGTGCGCGCTGTCACCCCCGTCTACGGCTTTGGCGTTCACCCCAACGGCCGTTCAGCCCAGAGCGCGCGCTTCCAGTGCAACTCGAAGCACTCTTCGCCGGACGCGTGCGGGTTCAAGCTCGCGGGCCGCAAGGACGCGCGTACCGGTCGCTGGATTGTCGACGCAGCGGCCTGCCACTTTGCGCACAACCACGGTGCGCGGCCGGAGATCCTCGCGGACCCTTCGTGGCGTCCCAAGGTGTACAGTGCTGTGGCTCGCGCGGCGCTGGGACTGCCGCCGGCCGACTACAAGAGGAACAAGCAGGCTGCGGAGGCGGCGAAGAAGCGCAAGGCGAGCGAGCTTGACCATGTCGGCACCGCTGTGCGTCGCGACGAGCAGTCGTTGGCGTCCACGTCGGCGTCGGACGCGACGTCGACAGCGGTGTCGGCCAACCACCGCCAGCTCGGCGCGCTGGCCGTAAGCCCGTCCACCATCGCCGCGCTCCCGCCTCCTTCTCTCCCTGGCCTCTCGAGTTACACCTACTCGCCTTCACCGGTCAACTCAGCTTCCCGCGACGCCGGTCCCCCGGGGCCCTCCTTCCTCCCCTACCTCAGCGCCTTCCTGTCCGCCCTGCACCCCTCGCTCGCGCCTCTCGCCGCTCCCCTCCTCGTCGCCGGCGTCGATTCCCTCGACGCACTCGTCCGCCTGACCTTCCTCGACGAGTCGATGCTCGCCCAGCTCCTGACCGCAATGCGCGAGCGCGACCAGGGCGTGTCGGTCATCCAGGTCAAGCTCCTCGCGCGGCTGCTGGGAGAGCGCGCGCGCGGCGGAGGGGAACGGTGAGGCGAGGACGGCAACGGTGGTCGCTTGTACACTACGCACGCTTTTCAGTCAGGACTTTGAGGCCGTCTCCGTCCCCATGCGCCGCGTTCAGCGGCCCGACGCGAGCGGAAGCGCGTTGTCGTCGTGTCCAGCGCTGAGCCAGGCGACGCTGAGCAGGGCAAGCCGCTTGGAGCCACGCGTCTCCGAAGATGACAGCGGTGATCACATCAGAGCGCCTCGGGCAGAGGAGACACAGGCGTTGGTCTTTCGCCAAGTTGCGAGTCGGCGCAGAGATTGGGACCCGGGTCGACCCAGTCTCCTCGTATTCAGTCGCTCGCCTTGCCCTGATCGACCTATCAAGGCCAATTGAGGCCTGTGTCTCGTCGCTGGCAGGCCTCTGAGCCGCGAGCGCGTGCTCGGAGTGGCGCCGTCGTCCTTCAACCTCTTCATCAGTCTATCTCGACTTCTCGTCCCCCTCAGCTCCGCCTTACGACATGGATGAAGGCCTGGGACATATGGGAGGCTCCAAGCATGCTGCTTTACCGTCCTGGCAGTCTGCACTAGCCCGCAGGCCCAGGCGACGCAGTGAGGCGGCTGGCGTGGCACCTTCTCCGCCGTCGCACCCGCAGGTCAAGCACGAGGACAGTGTTGTTGAACCGGCTGTGTCTGAGCATCAGGTGCGCCTATCATTGTCCCTTTCGAAGCAGCGGCGAGCTGATGCGTCCTCCCCCACAGGGCTACCTCCCGACACCCTCGCCGGCGTCTTCTCAGCCGCTCAGCAAGGCGCAGAGCGTCGAAAGGCAGGAGGCCCAGCACGCAGATGTGGTGCGCCGCTCCTCTCTTCAGGAACCGTGCGACGCTCGCTGACCCCTTCCCCGCCGACCGCAGTCCGACACCGACAGCCTCTCGTCCGCCGACACCGAGGCGGCCGACACTGCGACCTTTCCCGAAAGCGTGAGCACGTTCTTTGCGCGCGCACCTCGCACACGTTGCTCATCCGCCAGCTACCCGCAGCGCAGGACCGTCCTCTTCCCCGACCCGGCCGTCACGTTCCCCTCGTCCGACCACTTCCTCACCGCGTGCCGCGACCGGCTTCTCGAACGCTACGGCGTCTCCATTGAGCAGTTCTGGGTGTCAGAGATGTCTGCCACGGCCAAGTGCATGCGACGCCGAGGTGGCGCCAACTGCCCCTTCACGGTGCGCGCCGTCGAGGAAGATGGCGTCTGGGTGCTCGAGGAGGAGACGTGCGTATGGGAGCACTCGCACGCTGATGAGCGGGGAGACGCGGCGGCCGCCGACGTGCGTGGAGACGAGGGGACCGCGTCCGGCGAGGACGCGAGCTGCGACTCTTCGGAGGAGAGCGACGACTTTGTTCGGGGTGCGCACAACGAGCTTTCCCGCATGTTCCGTCACACGGACACTGACGAGCTGCTCGCCCTCTGTCAGCCGGAGCGTCTTCGGCGCCGTGGGGGGCCAAGACCAGGTCGTCGCTCGTTCGGCGGATCGTCAACGCGCGCGGGCGCATCTTTGCCCAGACGCGCGCCTGCCAAGATGGTATGTGCTCGTTTTCTTCTGTGTCTGCCCTCGCGCTCAGGCAGCCGCACCGTGCTGACACTCCGCATCAGCTACTCGAGCCGCCGCGTCGCAGCGGGCTGTCGACGCCTACATCGCCGAGGCAAAGGCTGTCAACCCCGCTCCGAGGGCGCTTTCACCAATTACAAGCGCTTTCGTGAGGCGCAGGGCGTCCCTGTCTTTCCGATGTCGCCCGCCATGCTCACGCTCTGGATGGTCGACAAGTGCTCGACCGCCGACGGCTACTTCGCGACGTACAAGTACGCCCTCGTTGCGATCAAGGACCTTGCAGAACCCGCGTGGGAGTCGTCGACTGGGTACCGTGAGCTCCTGTCGCACGACGCGACGGGCCAGTCGCTCGACGAGTTCCTCTCCGAGCGCAAGCCTGCGAACCAAGACAAGCGCCGTGCGTCTCCTTTTCCCCTCATCGTATCAGCAAGTGCGCTAACCGACGCGCACTCGCAACAGGTCCGAGGAAGCGCCGCCGCGTGCCAAGCTCGGCCAGCTCAAGCGCTTCGGATGACGACCGCCTACAGCGCAGCCCGTCCGCCGAACCCGACGACGACAGCGACGTCGAGGTTGTGCAGGTGACTGTCCCGCCCCAAGCCGTTGTACGTCGACGTGAGCGGCACACCTGAGGGCCATTCACTGACGGCCTCTAACCCTGATGTGCCCGCGTCGTTCACTCATCCACCGCCCCTTCGGGTCCCCTCGAGCCAGTGCACAGGGCCCCGTCGCGCTCTTTCCCTCTTATCGCCCTTCCGCTCGCGTTCGGCACTAACGGGGCGGGGAGGCATGTCGGGGCTCTCGGCTCTAGTTCCCGTCCGCCAGTCCGACTGCGGATCCAGCGCCTGCTCGTAGTTGCAGCCGTTGCGCGGGACCCCTTCTCCATTCCGAGTCCTGGTCCCGCCCCTCGCGTCTCGCCGTCCTCGCCGCAGCCCGCCTGCTCGCTTCGACCACCTGCTGGGCTTCTTCTGCTGTGCATAGCTCGTCGAGCACAGGCTGCACGAGCTCTCCGGACTCGCACCTCGCCGCCCGCAACGCGCCGCGCCAGCTTCCTCCCGCCTCAGCGACTCATCGAGCGTGACTCGGGCCATGTCTTCGATCTCTCAGCTGCCCCGAGGCAGGCCGCAGGAGGCCAGTGCCTGGTCTGCGTCGACCAGCTCGAGGTTGATGCGCCGTTTGGTCGACTCGCGCGAAGAGGTCTTCGCCAAACAGCGCGCATGCCACGTTGGTCCGTCACTGAGCTCGCTCCTGTGCCTCGGAGCTATTGTCGTACTGACGAGCGGAAGGGAGCAGCGGCCCGCGCGGCTTCGTCGCAGGGCGCCGTCGACGCCCTGGTAGCCCGGCTCTCCGGCAATAACCCCTTCAGCAGCGCTTTCGCCCACTACTCGCGGCAAACGTGAGTAGATATCACTGCCCGTCAGTCCCGCGGCCTGAGCCGCAGCCTGACCCCTCGCGCGCCCACAGATCAAGAGCGAGGACGAGGCGGTGCAGCCGCCGCGCACGCAAGAGCACGACGCCTTCCAGCCGGGCAGCGAGCTCAAGTGGACTCTCCGCACTGAGTCAGAGGCAGTTCAAGCCCTCATCCAGCTGCGCGAGGTGCTGTGGATCCAGCAGGGCGAGTTCGGCAACCACGGTGCGCTTCTTCTTCGCCTCGAAAGCCGATGCATGAGATCACTTCCTGGCACTCTCAAGAGCTTATTACTGCACTGGGAAACATGGGCTGACACACACCTCCCCCCAGACGACCTGCAGGCCGAGTCGCACGAGCTCGTCACGACGCTCATCTCGTCCAGCCCGCATTCGCACCTCGCCGACAGTTTCGCAACCTACTCCCGCTTCTGCCAGCTCGGCAACGTTCCCGTTTTCCCCGTCACCCCGCCCCTCCTCGCCCTGTGCCTCGTCTCGTACTGCGCCGAGGGTGGAAACGCAGTCGAGACGATCCGCACCGACCTGAACGAAGTCGCCGAGCTCACGCATCACTTGTGGGAGGACGAGCCGAAGTACTGCGACTTGCGGACCGTGGATGGCGCAGAGAAGGCGCTGCGTGACCTTGTCAAGTCCGCGGCAGGTCTGTCCTTTCCGCCTGCGTCTCGTCCTCGAGCGGCGCTCATCCACCGTGATCTCCTGCAGCTTCTCACGACGCAGTGTGGCTGCCAGTCGAGCTTGCCGACAGTGACGACGAACGAGGCAAAGCCTCCACGCCGTCTCGCCTGCTCTCCGCCGTTGCCCGAGGCAAGCTCCCAGCTGAAGCCTGCGACGACGCCGGCGCCGAGCTTGCTGCGCGGCGAGCGGGGCCCGCCCACAAAGTCGAGCATCCGCGCGCACCGGACGCGGTTTGCCCCGCGAGCTACACGGACGGCTCTCGCGCCCGGCCAGCTAGCGTCTCTCCCGAAGAGCCGGCGGCACGCGTCAAGCGCGAAACGGTCAAGCTCGTCAATGATGACCCATTCTGGGCCAAGGATGAGGACGGCGTGCTGCGCGCGCGCGGCTCGCCTACCGAGGATTACGCGCCACTGGAGCATGGCACCGGCGAAGTCGAGGAGGTCAAAGTGGCGCCGAGTGACCGGCAGAAGGACTTGGCGCGACACGACGAGCCCGAGCCGGGGAGGGTGGATGGCATAGAGCGGGGTGAGCCCTCACCCAACATCGGCGGCGAGGTCAACCTCCTGCGCCGGAACAGCGGCAACGAGGCGGAGCGCCTGGACGATGCCTCGTGCCGGGCGAGGTCGCCCGGTACAGAGCCTCGCCTCGATGATCGGGAGCTCGGAGACGGCGCAGCGGCAGGACGGTACGGGCGGCGGGCGCGAAGCGCCGATGGGGAGGTTGTGGCGGGTCCTCCCGCGAAAAGGGTCAAGCCTGCGCTGCGTTCGCCAACGGTGCGTTTCTCTCGCAGGCTCTCACCGTGATTTTGAGCTGACTGTTGCTGCTGTGCACAGGCTGAGCCACTGCAGCCTCGACCCAGCCCGCTGTCGCTCTCCCGGCACACTCCCGCTGCCCTCTCCTCCCCTCGACCAGACCCACCGCCCGCTGCCGACTCGCCAGACCTCCCATTCAAACGGCGACTCGCTGCTTTCCTCACCGCTACACAACCCGTGCTCCTCCCCTTCACCTCTCACCTCCTCGCCAGCGGACTCGGCTCGACTGGCGACCTTGCCCTCCTGCTCTCATTCGAGCCAACGATCATCTCGCACTTCGCCGACCAGCTCTACGCAACGCACATGCGCGACGGGCAGGGCTCGCGGGAGGAGGACCTGCTCGTGCTCAAGGGCGGGCTGTGCGCGCTGGCGAGGCGCGAGGTGGCGGCTCTCGAGGGCCGCAACGATTGAGCGTTGATTGAGCGGCTCCACGTCGCAATCCCGCTCATAGGGACTCAGAAGGGACCTCTGGAAATCTGAGACAGCACCGACCCCGCTTTTCGGCCGTCGGACAGGAGGCAGCGTCCAACCGTCCGCCGTCGCTCCCGCTCGACCCCCTCTCGGCGGACAATTCAGCGCTCGCGCCTCCTGCCTTGTCCTCTCGATGCTCTCTTCCCTTGTCTCCGTTCTGCACTTAGCTGCTTTTCCATTCGCTTGCGCTCCCTCTCCCGTCGCCTACTGCCGCTGCGCCTCGCTCGAACTTTCGACTACACACGCGAGCTCGTGTCGACGACCACCCTCTCGCGCAGTCCGCATACGCACCGCCGTTGTCATCACGCAGCTCCGGCCGCAATCATGGTCGAGCCGGGGGAACTCGTGTTGAGGATCAAGGTGCGTGGCTCCTCTCGTTGAGCACAAGGGCGGGACCTGACTGACTGTGCGCCGAGTACAGGCGGAGGCTGACGTCGACGAAGAAGTTCCACCGAGACCCGCGACACGTGCTTCGAAGTGTTCCGCCTTGACGCGACGCTCAGGTGGGACGCCGCGACAAAGTCCCCGGCCGTCAAGAGTCTCGTCGACAACCGCGACCTCATCTTCGAAGCCCAGGACACAGTGTGGGCAGAAAGTTCGTGCCGCTGGGTCATTCCATGGCGTGCTCCACCTCGAGCTGACATGCAAGCTACCGCATGCGCAGTCGGTCGCCAGGAAACGTCGCGCGAGCTCGTCAATGAGCTGCTCGTCGCATCGACCAACAGAGGCCTCGGCAGCGATTTCCTCGCCTGGAAACGCTTCTGCAAGCTCGCCAAGATCCCTCAGTTCCCCATCACCTTTCCCCTCATTGCGCTGTGCGCCGTTGCACGCTGCTCGATGCAGACGACCGCGGGCTACCCCAAGACCTTCATTGGGACTCTCGGCCGCTTCAAGGCGGCGACCGACACCGTCTGGGACAAGCACGCCGTCCTTGACGCTATTGACGCCATCTGCGGTGACGGCAAGGAGACGCTGCGCGTGTTCATGACGGAGCGGAAGCCGGTGCCCCGTGGGTCCTCTTCTTCGCCGTCGTCAAGGCCGTCTTTTCCGTCTACGGCATCGCGTGCCGTTGGTCGAACACGAACGGTCGGCCCGCCCAGATCCGCTGCGGACGATACGGCGATACCACGTTCGACGGCGACAAGTGCACGTTCCTGTTAATCACGGACCGCGACGCCAAGACGAAGCGGTGGTCGCTCGACGCGGCCCGCTCAAACTCGATCCACCTTCACGGACCGGACGCGCGCTTCATCGCTGACCCGACCTGGAGACCCCATCTCCCCGACCCCATTGCGCGGGCGGCGATCGGCACTGGTGAGGCTTCTTCAACGGCTCTCAAGCGCGGCAGCATGGACGACGCGCTTGCCAATGCCAAGAGACCCAAGCCGGCTCCTGCCCCGGTACGTCGCTGCTCGTCTGCCTTCCTGCGCTGCGTCCCGCTCACACATTCTGCACCTCGTTCCAGCAGGTGCAGCAGGCCGCGCCGGTCCCCCCTACGTTGGCTCTGGCACCGGCCGCTCCTCCACGCAACCCCGCCTCATGCCCGTCGCATGGCGTCGCTGGTCCGCCCGCCGCCCAGGTGCCTGGTCCGGATCGCATTCCCCACTTGTTCTCCCAGCACCTGTCGTCCTTCCTCTTTGAGCTCGATCCGTCTGGGGCGCTCGACATCCCCACGCCCCCCACCTCCTCGCGCATGGCGTCGACTCGATCCAGGCGGTCTTGTCGTTGAGCAGCCGGCCCGACAAGGAGTCGGCATTATGCGTCAGGGTGTGAGAGCAAGTTGGGGACGCCAAAGTCACAAACGCCCTCTTCAAGCTTGCCCCGCTCATGGCCAACCCAAGGTCGTGACGCGCTGACAGCGTTCGTTGCCTCGCCTGCCCCCTTCCTTCCGCATCCTTCTCTGAATATGCCCTCTCGCTCTCCGGTACCTCGTGATCTAGCTACAATCGTCGTCTGTCCCCGTATCGCACGCGCGTTGGCTGCATGAGGATGTATGCGCCGACAGACAGGAACACGCACCACCTCGTCGCGGCGCTATTTGTGCGGCCTCGTCCACGAGGAGGCACAAGCACCTGAGTCTCCGAGCGGCACACGACACCTCCTGTTCGTCCCCTCTGTTCCTTCTGCAGCTCGCTGCTCGCCTTCAAAGAGCCCTCTTGGACTTGCTCCAGGCCGTGCCGCGAGCGTTGCCTTCTCGACTGCGGCTCAGCTGCGTCCGCTCGACGTCCACGCTCGCCAACCCCGTCCGGGCTCGCTTCTCTTCTGTGACGTTTCAATCTTGCGCCACGGGACGACCTTTTGCCCAAACCGCCGTCGAGCGTCAGGACGGAGCACCAGCCTGTCGTCAAGGTGCGCTGGCCCCTCCACGCCGCAGCGTACCTCCGCGAGCTCGACCTGACGGGCTCGCTGCGTGTCCTCAAGCCACACCTCGTCCCACACGGCATTACGTCGCTCAGGCGCTCTGCTCTGCGCTTGGCGATGTGGCAGCCACGAGGAAGTTGTGCGCCAGGACCGCCACGGAGGTGCTCGGCGCGGAGAGAGCAGACGCGGGCACCACCGCGTTGTTCCACTTTACCACGCTTACGCGAGTCCAAAAGAGGCCGTACGAGCGTGCGGGGAGTCTCGTATTGAGCGGTGGCGCAGCGGCCGTCGATGAGGGGATGTGGGCGCGAAATGCGAGGAGCAAGAAGCTGGTCTTTCTGCTCTGCCCGTGAGGCGACATGTCCGGTGGTTTTCTTGAAGCGCGCAAGCAGATATTGATATCACCCCGCAAGCCAGCCGCCTGGAAGCTACGAGTCTCGGCGCAGTCGCTGTCCTTTTCCCCTCCGCCCGCGCGCAGCCCGGCGTCTGCGCCTCTCACGCCCAGCTCGGCACCGTCTGCGCGAGCGCCTGCCGCATGGCCTGCTGAAAGTCGAGCTGCTGGGCTGGACCTGCACTGTCGCGACAGAAGCGAGAGGCCGGCCGAGGCGAGACGCGGGTCGCTGGGGAGGGGAAGGACGCTGCGCGACTCCACCGGTCGTCAGCGGCAGGGCTCTTGACTACAGAGCGCCAGCAGAAGGAGAGCACGCACTCGCCATCCCCGCGTCGACCAGACGCGCGACACTCCTCCGCTCGGCCTCGCGATGCGCGCGGAGCTCGACGAGCCTTCGCTCGGCCACCGAGTGGTACAAGCTCGCGACCTCGAGGCCGCGCTCGATCCAGTCGAGCTCCGTCTCTGTCAGCTCGTCGGCCTTCTTGCGTGGGCCGCCGCTGGCGCCGGGTGGGGAGGCGGCGCCCGAGGCCGACGGGGTGAAGCGCATCGCGGCGAGAAACGTCCATGAGGGAATGAGCTCGAGCTCAAAGGCGAGGTGGTGCGTCTGGTGTGGGTCGGGCGAAAGAGTGTAGGCCTGCCGCGAGCGCAGAGGCGGGACAGGGGCGTCAGCAAGCCTGGGCAGCTCATGAAAATGCAGCGAGAAAGGAAGACGCACGTTGAAGTAGAAGGCCGCGCGCTTGAGCCCCTGGCGCACTTGGCCCTCGCACCGCTGCAACCACTCGACGTCGACCCTGTCCTCGTCCCCGCCCTCACCTCCCGCCTCGCCAGCGACCGCATCGCGCTCGCTCTCCTCGCGCATCATGCGCTCCCCGACCGTCGCGAACGCGAGCCAAACGCAGTCGTCCGTCTCGCGGTCCAGACGCGAGCACCATCGCAGGTGCAGGTGCTCGCACGTGTCGCCGCCGGGGCCGACGCAGGTTGGGTGCAGGGGGGCGGGCGAGTGGACAAAGTGGTGCTGGAGCGCTTGGATGGCCAAGTGGACCTGGGAGACGAGGGAGAAGAGGGTGTTGACGGCGTGCGCGGAGAGTGGGGCGGAGAAGGAGCGGGCTGTGGTAGGAGGGAGGCGGTGTCAGCGAAGGGGCGAGTCAAGCAGTGGGTTGGCGGGACAAGACGGGAGTGTAGCGCACCGCAGCTCATCTCGGCGCACCATCGCAGACACGCGGCAACCCACGTGTAGATGACCATCGAACCCATCAGGAGGTCGTCGTGCTTGTCACCGCCGAGCCGGTCGACATCGAACCACGGCAGCATCTGCTCGCGGAGGTTCCAGTCCTTCCCTCCAATGCCGAGAACACCGTCCCGCGAGAGCGTTGGGATGGGGAACGCAGGGAAGTAGGCGTCGAGGTCCGCGTCGGTGATGAGCGGCGCGGCGCGAAGGTACGCCGCTGTGGTCGCGTCTTGGTGCAGGAGGGGGAGCGCATACATCGACAAGAGATGCTTGCGGGCAGTGCCGACATCTCCGGGGGAGTGGAGCGTCGATGTCGCGTCAAACAGGTCACGGTAATGGCCCAGGGCGGTGCGGACGAGCGAGCGCGAGCGGCGCGGGAGAAGCTCGTTCCCTGTCGATGCCCGTCGTCAGTGACTGCGCCTGTAGAAGGGTTGACAAAGGAGAAAAAGAATGTGCGAGACTCACACATCATGAGCGCGCCGCAGACGAGCGTCGCTTTGAGCGCCTCCTCGTCGCCCTCGCCGTGCGCCACCTCGAGGCGATCGTACGTCTCCATCATCAGCGTGCGCAGAGCCCGCGCAAACAGCTCGCGCTGTACGGCGAGGCAGCGCTTCGGGGAAGTCGAGCTCGCCGCAGCGCTTGACGTTCCGTCGAGCGACTCGTCCGACGACCCGCCGACGGCCTGCGCCTCGTCGACGGCCGAGTCGAGGCCCGACATACCAAGCACGTCGAGGTCCATCGTACTCCGCACAGCGAGCGCGCACATGGCCAGCACGGCGCACCTCTCCGGCCCGCTGAGCCTCTCGGCCTCCGCGTACAGCCTGCTCTTGGCCTCGACGTCGAGCCAGGGCCGAAACACCGGCGTATTGCTGCTGCACGTGGCCCAGCACTCATCGAGGAGGGACCACGTCACGAGGCGCGGCCAGGCGGGGTGCTGCGCACGCTCGGAGGACGAGAGCGTCGCGAGGTGCGCATGAGCGAGGCGGGCGTCGGAGAGGGCTTGCTGCGCGAGACGGGACTGGTAAGGCTGAGCGGAGCCCGCAAGACCTTTGGCAGACTTGGACGACGGTGGAGTAGCGGCCGCGGCGAGGGTCTCGGCGCGCGACTGCACGCGGCGGAGGACGGCCGCCGTGTGCGAGTCGAGGCGCTCGGGCGTGAGCGACTCGCCCAGGGCCGATACGAGCGTGTGGAAGATGTGACTGGGCAGATCGGACGATGACGAGAGGTGCGCAGAGAACGCCGTCGTGGCGGCGCCGTACGGGCCGACGAGCGAGGCGGACGCTGCAGGCGAAGCCGACATGGCGAGCTCGACCTCGAGCGACTCTGTGGGCGTATTTCGCATCAGCAGATAGTGGGTCAGGGCCGAGCGAAAGCGGACATACTGATGCGCGCTTCGAGCTCGGCAACGCGGGCTTCCGGCTGCATCGTCTTGACGAGGTCGACTGCGGGCGCGGGCGTGGGGTGAGCATACTTTCGTTGCAGGCGTGGGAGTACCAGAGACCTACTCGGCACGAGGTTGCCGTAGTGGCAAGGCAGCTCCTTGATCGTGCACCGCCCGCAGACGGGCCACGTCCTCGAGCAGCGCACTTTGCGGATTCTGCCGGCGCAACTCCATGTCAATAGGCACTCGCGCAAGGAGGCAGTATCACAGTGGACGCACCGGCACTGCTTGCAGCTCTTGTCGGCGAGGCCGGCCTGCCCTGCGTCGTCACGCGGTTGGCGCGCGCGCGCCGTCTTTGGCGGGGGCGCGTCGGACGCACTGGCGGACTGCTGCCTGCCGGGGTCGACGACCGGGATCAAAGGGGCAGGGCCCGCCGCCGTGCAGGAGGGCGCAGGTGCGGGTGCGGGCTGCGCAAGACTGGCCGCGGTGGACGGGGGTGCGGCGAACGACGAGCGCGGCGATAGCGCGATCGCGTCTGCGGTCTCTGCAGCGCTACTCGGCGTTCCCAGGTTCCAGAGCAGCGCCTCGACCTCTGCAGGGTTCTGCGCCGTCGAGCTGGAGCGGCGGACCCGCTGGAGGGTGTCGCTCTGTCGACGAACCGCGGTCCCGCTCGCCGGCGGGCTCATCCTGCCCTCGACCTCGCCCTGCGCGTACGACTCCTCCCACATCGGCGCCTGGTGTCGCGACTGCTGCTGTTCCTGCTGCTGCTGCTGCTGCTGCTGTGGATGGTGGTGCGCGTACATGGCTTCGAGGTGGGACGGGTGCGACAGGCGGCGCCGCTTGGTCTGCGGCGAGTACGCGGCGTCGGGTGGCGGGGCCTGCTGCGGCGTGGCCTGCGTGTACTGCACACTCGCATAGCGCTGTCCGTCGTGGTACTGACGGGCGTAGGTGGCGTCGTGATCGAGGCGTGCCTGGGTTTGCCCGTCGGAGGCCGGGTCGAACGCCAGTTGCGAGAGGCCGTGGGTCGGCGCGGCCGAGTGCGGAGGCTGAGCAGGGGCGTGGTAGGCTTGAGACGGAGCAGGAGCGTCGACCCAGAGTGCGCCCCCATGGAGGTGGTGCCCGTGTTGCGGGACGAGCGAGGTGGGGGAGCCTGAGTGCGCCGAGTGGGCGTGACTGAGCGACGGCAAGGGGGCGTAAGGGTCCGGCGCGCCCGGCGGCGGCCAGCCGTAGCCACTGGAATGCATCCCTAGCGACCCTCGTTGCGCCAAAAGGGTGTGGGAGAAGAGCGAGAGAAAGAGAAAGAGGAGCCGGAGATGAGGCAACCCGGCAACAGAGGTTCCAGCGATCCGATCGAATGTCCGCTCCGGACACTGCGCTCGACGAGCTCGACGCTCCAGAGGCTCCAGCTCCAGCGCTCCACCTCTGTCGCTCCAGCAACAGCTCGAGCGCTCAGAGCTCGAGGGCAGCGTCGAGAGTGCTCGAGGCGTGCTGATCCCGCCTCGCTGCTCCCGTTTGCCGTGCACGGTTCGCCCGCGCCGTGCCTTGCGTCCGCTCTCTCCACCGCGCCAAGTTCGCTCGCGAGTTGACTCGCGACGACCGTCTCTCTAGCCCTCTTCTCTGCCCAAGACTCCTGCGTCTCCGGACGCTGGCCATGTTGCTGCTTCTAAGCCGCTCCGAGTCGTCTTCAAGCGCTGCTTCGATTGCGTACCCGGAGCCCGCTCACGGCGCCCTCCCAGCGCAAGCGTCCCTCGCCGTGCCCACCACCTTCCTGAGCCATGCCGCCTCGAGTCCGCCGAGGCCCGCGCGGCTGCGCACGAGCTCAAGGAAGTCGTCGAGCGTGCTCTGATCGAGCGCGAGCAGGGCGACGAGGGCCGGGAGGGAGTCGACACCACTGTCGAGCAGCGCGCGCGCCGCGAGGGACTGGTCGCGCGTCTGGTGGATGCTCGTCAGGAAGGCGACGAGGGAGGGGAGGAACTTCTGCGGGTTGGTCACGCGAGGGACGGCGGGCGAGAGCGAGTCGTCGGGCTCGGTGACGGGAGGGAACGGAGGCCCGGCGGACACGCTCGACGTGGACGTCGGAAGAAGCAGAGGCGAGGGCGCATGCGCAGACGTGAAGTCGACTGCCTCGAGCTCGCTGAGCTGCGGCAGCTGCGTGACGGGCGGCGGACTCGAGTTCTTGCTCGGGGCCTTGCCCGGCCTGGCCGACTCGCCTTTGCGGCGCTCGGGCCCGCGAAGGCTACAGGAAGCCGTGGCCCCCTGCGGAACGAGTCCTCCGACGGGTTTGACGGCGTCCGAGCGGCGCTTGCGCTGGGTGGGCTTGACGTGCGGGAAGTTGTCCGGTCCGAGCGAAGCCGACCAGTCGATGCGCGCGAGCCCTTCGTCGGAGACCCGGCGACCCCTGAGCCCGTCTTTCGCTGTAGGGGCACGGCTTCAGTCTAGCTCGACTCGGGAACCCACGGCGAGACGCACCTTGCGCATCACCCCGACCCTCGTCTCTCAGGTGACCGTTGACTTGTGAGCGGTCACGGCAGTAGCCGGTCTGGCGGCGGATGTACTCGGTGATCAAGTCGCTGCGGGCCATGAGCTGACCCTCGACGCGATAACGGACAGGGCCGAGCGCAGGAAAGAGGTGCACCGCTGTCGGCGTTTCGTCGTCAGTGCGCGCGGATCTGTCGCAGACAAAGAGTGCTCACCGCGCATGAAGGCTTTCTGAGCCTCGGGTCCCCAGGTTGGCAAGGTACGGTGCGTCTTGGTGCGCTTCGTGGGCGGCTCGTCGGCGTCGCTTCCCCACCCTTCGCCTTCCGACCTCTCTTCGTCCTCCTCCTCCTCGCTTGACGACAGCTCGCTCAGCTCTGACCAGTCAGACCCATCCTCAGGGACGCAAGTGTCGCTCATGTCGGAGGACGTCATCCTGCGGAGCTGCTGCCGCGTCTCGGCGGCGTGGGAGTGCTGGCGCGAGAGGCAGCGATCTGTCGACGGCCCGCGAGGAGGAGGCGGCGCGGCGGGCGATTCCACGGGACTGGGGGAGGAGACCGAAGGGGGCTTCGGGTGGCGTAGTGCCGCTCAAGGTGACCGTGGGTGAGCTGGGTGTGGGGGAGAGGAAGCGGGGAGGAGAAGTGCGCACGCGCCGCCGCGGTCGCACGCGTCTCGGCGCGGACGCTCGAGCCTCGCGGACGGCCCGAGCACCATCGCTCTCTCTCGCCGTGAGCAACCCTTTCTGCTCTCTTGTCTGATAAGATTACTCACGCGGGCCGCCCCCGAGCCCGTACGAATTGCAGCTTGCCCCCCTTCCACAGGCGCGGAACGCGCCGCGAAGGTGCCTCTGGGGACTCAACTCTCCACGCTCTGTTCTCCCCCGGACGGCACTGGCAAGGTATCTCAAAGAGGACATTGCATAGTGAAGACAAGTTACGAAGCGGTCTAAGCCAAAGACCGATGGGATAGTGAGGACAGGGAGAAAGAGGTCACAGACGCAAGAACGAGGCCATCGAGGCGGCCAGCGCACGACAGGGCACAGCACACTCAGTCACGCAGGGCAGGCAAAGAGCGAGAGCAGCAGGGCCTCTTCACGCACCATTCCCCTTGACGGCCTCCCCTCCCGCCCCCTTGACCCCCGGCACCCTCCCCCGCTTGCCACCCCTCTGCACCACCACGACCGTCTCGTCCCCGCCGTCCCTCTCGGCACAGAGCACCACGGCGCTCGCCGTGTCGCCCAGCGCGCGGCGCACCTCACTCGCGCCCACCACCGAGCGCTGCAACCTCCCCGCGGCGCTCGCGCCCTGGAGCAGCGCGCGCAGCTCGCCCGCCTGGGAGGGCGCGTCGCGGCGGCCGCGCCCGGCAAAGACGACGAGCGGGACGCGCGCGCGACGGGCATTGCCGGCCAGCTCGGCGCGGAGGGTCGCGAGGCGCGCCAGCGCGTGCGCGAGCGGCATGCCCGAGCGGACCGTCTCGAACGCGATGCGGTCCTGTGCGTCCGGGCGCGGGAACAGCCTCCCGACGAGGACGTCGTCCTCCGTTTCGGACTGCAAGCCCGGCCCGGCGCCTGCGCCGGTCCCCGCGAGCGTAGGGTACAGCGTGTCGCCCGCGCCGGCGCCGCCCTGCACGGTAAAGAGCGGCTGCTCGCCCGTCTCGCGCGAGAGCGTCTTGCTCGCGCCCCCTTCCCCGCCGTCCGCGCCCTCGTCGACGACCTCGGCGCCGAGGACGACCCGGTCCGCAGGCGTCGGCTCCGGCGCGCGCTCGATGCGCAGGACGGTCGCGCTCAGGCCTGGGTGCGCGCGCACGAGCTGGACGACGAGTGCGAGCGCGAGGCGGTCGTCGCTGCCGCCGTGGAACGCCATGAAGAGGTGCGCCTGCCCCGCGACAACTCCGCCTGCCGCTGTCCCAGAGGCGGAGGAGGACGAGGCCGACGCGCGGTCGAGGAAGAGGGCGACGTCGCAGGGAGCTTCGGCGAAGACGTGCCGCAGCGCCGAGGCGTACCCGACGGCGCCTTGGACAGAGACGCTCGCCGCCGTGCCGCCAAAGAGGCCCTCGAGCGGGTTCGGCAGCCACGACTCGGCGACGCCGGCGTCGTTCGTGGTGCCGCCCGCTGCTGCGCCCCCACCGGCGGAGGTCGCGCCCGCGGACGAGGAAGGGGACGGCAGCGCCCACGGCAAGACGACGACCTCGCTCTCGGCTTCCTCGACAAAGCTCGCGACCTGCCGCGCGTAGTCTTCGGTCCTGACGAGCGCGAGGCTCAGCCGCTTGACGTGCGCGCCGAGGCCCTGCGCGAACGCGCGCAGGACGACCGAGAGAGGGTCGGAGCGCAGGAGGGCTGGCTCGGACTCGGCCGAGCGGAAGAGCGCCGAGGTGCGGTCTGTCAGCTCGACGATGCGGAGGAGCGCGAGCTGCACTGCGCTGGGTGGGGTGGTGGAGGCTGTGGTGGAGGGGTGGGCCGGCGAGGGGCTGTCGTCGCTATCCGAGTCTTCGCCGCCCGGGGCAGCAGTTGCCTTCTCCTTCTCCTGCTCCGCCGACCCGACCTGCGCGCGAGAACGCACCGCCGGGGCGCTCGGCGCAGGCTGCACGAGCCTCAAGAAGCCCATGACCGCAGGGAGGTGCTCCAACTGCTCGACCACGACGGCGAACCTCGTCCTCGTGCGCTCGTCGCCGAACGCGCCGCCCGTCGTCGCCTTGTCCTGCGCAGGAGGGACCGCCGACAGGCCGCGGCGGAGGCGCTCGGCCTTGATGCGGTACCATGCGGGGTAGAAAGCGAGCGTGAGGGGGGTCGTGATGAAGGTGGTGACGCTGGGGAAGGCCCGCGCGTGAAGGTGATTAGCGAGTTCTGGGCGCGCGAGAGAGAAGGGGCAAGGGAGGGCAGGGACGCACAGGGCCATGACGACAAACATGGCAAAGACGGGCGGGTTGAGGATCTTTGCATTGAGCCCGATGTTGAGCACGATGAGCTCGACGAGGCCCTTGCACGCTGTCGAGTCGGGGTGCGCGTTTCGATCAGTCGTCTGAGCCAGACTTGGGGAGCGAGTGAAGAACGTGAGAGGGACGCACCCATGAGACTGCCCACGGCGCCAGACTCGCGCCAGTCCATCCCGAAGAGGCGCGCGACGCCGCCGCACGAGACAAACTCTGCGCCCTCCACCGTCAGTCTCTGCTTCAAACGCCATTCGCAAGAGAGAGATAGCCAGGAAGCGAACGCACTCGACACGAACGCGATGACGCAGACGCAGACGACCCACCCCCAGATGCTGCCGTCGTTGAGCAACCCGAGGTCCGTCTTGAGCCCGCTGAGGGCAAAGTACAGCGGGAGGAAGAGGACCGTGACGAGGTCCTCGATCTTTTCCGCCAGCGGGGCGCGGATCTCCTTGGGGACGACGAGGCCGACGAGGAAGGCGCCGAAGATGGCGTGGCTGGGTTTTGGTTTGGGCGGGGAGGGGAGGGAAGGTGGCGCACAGTGGGGTCAGTCCTCTTGACGCGGAGAGAGAGAGACAGAGGAGAGGGAGAGCGACACACACGCCAATGCGATCCGTGATCCACGCGCTCGTCAGCACCAAGAAGAGCACAAAGGCCGTCATGCTCTGGCTCGGCCCATGCTCGCCAAAGCTCCTCGTCGTGCGGCCGACAAACTTGAGCAGTGGGCGGCCGAGGAACCACAGGGCGAGGGTCCACCCGACCGAGGTGAGGATCACGTAGAGGACGATGAGGCCCGAGGTCGAGTTGACGAGGGCGATGGCGAGGGCGAGGAGGACCCAGCCGACGACGTCGCTGCGGGGGACGCGGCATCAGTTTCGTCGTCGTGAGGGGCATAGTGCGAGTGCCCAGCACATGAGGGGACCAAGAACTCACTTGCCGACGCCCGCCGAGAGGACGATGACGCCGACCTGATCCCTCAGCAAGTTCTCGTCCGTCAGGATCCTCGCCAAGACCGGGAAGGCCGTGATGGCGTTGGCGGTCCCGATGAAGAGCAGGAACGTCCCGTAGTCGACCCCGGACGACGCGTCGACGAAGCGGTCGTAGATCCCCTTCGAGACGGCTGCGCCGAGGCCAAAGGGGACGACGAGGCCGAGGAACGAGATGCTGGACGAGATGGCGACGTTGCGCCGGAAGAGGCTAAAGTCGACTTCGAGGCCGACGAGGAAGAGGAAGCTGTGCGGGGGTTCGAGGAGAATCGGCCGCGGTCAGGTCTCGGAGCGAGGGCGAAGCGAGGGGAGGGAAGGAGAGAGGGCAGCCGGCAGCCGGCAGGGACGCACAGGCACAGGCCAATGTTGGCGACGAGGCTGACGTAGGGGATGCTGGCCGGGGGGAAGATGTTGCTCGTGAAGCCCGGGACGCGCCCGAGGGCCGAGGGCCCGACGAGGATGCCGGCGACGACTTCGGAGATGACCCTGGGCTGGCGGAGGTAGCGCAGGCCGAGGTGGAGCAGGCGCGAGAGGCCGACGATGATGAAGGCCTGGACGATGAAGAGGATGAGGGGGCTGTGTGGGCGGGGTTTCAGCGGGTGCTGCTCAGCTTTGGTCGAGTAAGGCTCACTTTGACGCGTCGAACTTGACGGGCGAGTCAAAGTCCGGGTCAAAGATGGTGGCTGGGGTGGCAGAGGCAGAGGGGGCGGCGCCGAGCGTCGTCGTGATGGTGGCGAGGGGCGCACCGACGATGGCTGCAGGTCGACGCGTGGTGAGTTAGGGATGCTTGAGAGCAGAAGAGGACGCTCGAGGGAGGACGTGCGAGGCACAGGCGAGAGCAGTGCAGGGAGGAGGCGAAGAGCGAGAGGGGACGCACTGGCCGTGACCTTTGCCGCTACCGAGGACGACATGGTGGCTTGCTGGGCGAGTTGACGAGACAAGGCAGGCTAAGCAGGATGAGAGGGTTGAGGAGAGGGAGTTCTTGGCGGTGCTGGGTGGGGGAGGGGGGGCGAGGCGTCGAGGCTCGAGCGAAAGTGGATGGGGGGCGACAAGCTGTATGAGACCGTCGTCGGATCTAGACTGCTCGATGCTCGTGGCGTGTCGCCTGTCGTGCAAACTCGCGCACGAGCTGAGGAAGAGAGGGCGAGCTGCGAGTGATCGGCGAGCGGGACGGCGACGAGAGGATGGTCGTCGAGCGACACGAGGTGGCCACGCGGAGGTGACGGCGGCTGTTCAGATGCCACTACACTCCCGGACCTTGGCGAGAAGGAGCTGAGGGGAGCAGATGCACGCCTCCAAGAGGGACGGGCGACGCCTCGAAGGTGTCCCCCCACTCGACGTCGCCCATCTCTCGCGAGGCGCACTTGTGACCACACAGGTGAGCTCACTCACCTCTCTTCAGACACCCGTCCGATTGGCAAGCGACGCGGTGCCGTGGTCGCTCCTCGAGCCCCCCTCACCGCCTCGCCTCCTCATCAGTCGACCCCTCGCTCCAACTCTGGCTGACCCTGGGTGCCCAATTGCAGACCCTTACGCCTTTCCTAAAGCTCTTTCACACTCTAGCGAGTCACGCCGCCCCGCCTCCCCCTCGTCACCCTCCTCCTCCCCCTCCCTGCCCGCAAGCCAAGCCATGGCCGACCAGCTCTACCTGCGCTACTACTCGGGCCACGTCGGCTCGTACGGCCACGAGTTCATCGAGTTTGAAATCTCGGGCAACCGCCTCCGCTTTGCCCTCAACACAAAGTGCCCCTTCTCTCCTGGACCTCGCTCGCCAACACCGCGCACTGACACGCCTCGCCCCGCCCAGCTACCGCAACGAGGGCCTCATCCGGCGAGAGAGTGCGTCCACCGACTCTCCCTGAGCCCCGACCCCGCTGACCCTGACCCTGACCCCGATTCCCTGTCCTCAACAGTGCACCTCTCGCAGGCCGTCCTCGACGAGTTCAAGCGCATCGTCGCAGAGAGCGAGATCGTCAAGTGCGTCCAGTTCCCGCTCTCTCTGTCGCCTTCGCCCCTGCCCCTGCCCCTCGCGCTCCCGCTGACCCGCTCCCCCCGCTCCTCTCCCCGCCCCGCTCTCCCGCGCCACGCAGGGAGGACGACGCCAACTGGCCCAAGAAGAACGTCGTCGGCAGGCAAGAACTCGAGGTCATGCTCCCGCCTTACCACATCTCGTTCGAGGTGCGCTCCTCGCCCTCTCTCTCATTCGACAGTGGTCGAGTCGCGCTGCGGCCCCTCGCTCACGCTCGCTCGCACGCTCGCTCGCCCGCCCGCAGACGGCCAAGATCGGTTCGCTCGTCGACGTGCAGAACTCGGACGACCCAGAGGGCCTGCGCGTCTTCTACTACCTCGTCCAGGACCTCAAGGTGCGTCCTTCTTGCGCCCCGCCCCCCTTCCTGCGTGACTCGCCCGCGCCCGTCACGCCGGCCCTGACCTCACCTCGCGTCCACCCCACAGATCCTCGTCTACTCGCTCATCTCGCTGCACTTCAAGATCAAGCCGGTGCGTCTCCCCCGCCCTGCGCCTCTTCCCGATCGGCCCCCCTGCTGACTCGCTCTTCCCCGCGCGTGCGCAGACAAACTAGGTGGCGGCGTGTAGCATGCGGGGGACGCGACAGACCGCTGTGCAAAAACGACATTTGATACCCCACGCTGGGAATTTCGCTTCCCTGCCTCCTGGCGACGGCCTCTCGACTCCTGTCTCTCCCCGCCGCGGACTTGCCGCGCGACCCCTGTCCGCCTCTCGCCCTGCTAACTTTCTCCGTCTGCCTGCTTCTCTTCTCTCCTCTTCCTCCGCCTTTTCCTTCCCCCGTCGCGAACCTCACTCTTCACCCGTGCAGGCATGGACATCCCGACTTTGCACCTCGTCCGGTGCGACACCCCCGGCCACTCCCGCCCGGAGCACCCGCTCTCGTAGACGAGCACACCGGCAGCGTAATCCCGCGCGCAGAGCCGTCGGCGTATGTCAGGGCGTGGCTCGCTGCCCCGGCGGCGACGGGGCTGGGGTGCGACTTGGGCGGGCAGCTGACGGTGCATGAGGTCCCGCATGAGCGCTACTGGGAGGACCGCGTGTGCGTGTTGCTCGTCTCGCCATGCTGTGCCGCGCATCGTGGATGTTGCGCTGACCCGACGGGAGGTCCTGCAGCGCCTGGCAAGAGACGTTTGTCCACCTCGCCGACAGTTGCCACCTGCAGTCGATCCCGTTCCCGGCGTTCGTCGCGTAGATCTTCAACACGAACCTGTCGCAGATCCTGTGCGTCCTTTGACCGACTCGCACGGTCCCCAGCCAGCGACTGACGGCGCGCCACCCAGGAACTGGCCCTCGACGATCCCTCTCCCTCTCGTCCTCGAGGCGTTCAACACCCTCCACGCCGCCCACCACCCGCACGACGACCCCACCCCCGTCCTGGACGCCTTCTCGCACCTGCTCCTCGCCTCCCTGCGCCTCGTCTCGCGCTTCATCCGTCCCCCGACCCCAGCGGACGTTGCCGCCCTGACGCACTGGCTGCAGGGCCGGTGCGCCCCCGCGCCGGACCTTTGGCGCTACAGCTACACGCACGTGTACCTCAACGCGCGGCACCAGGCCCACCTCTCGTCCACCGACTGGGCCGCGCGCATCCGCGCCCTCGAGCTGCCCGGCGCGGACCACGCCTGGACCACGTACGGCCGCCAGACGGCCCGCGGGGCGCCGCTCGACGCCGCGCAGGAGCTCGTCCTGTACCCGCGCCTGCGCGACTTCTTCGCGCGCAGGGGCGCGGGGCCGGAGGCGGTCGCGCCGCCGTTCCCGACGTGGACGGACCTGTTTGTTGCGCTGCACCCGTGGGCGGAGAGGCGGGCGCTGCTGCGGCGGCGGGAGGCGCCGGCTCCTCGGCTGGCGCTGGGGCAGGGGTCGGACGCGGGGCCTGCTGCGGGAGGAGGGCAGGGCGACGAGGAGGGGAGTCGGTTCGAGCCCAAGCAGCGGACGGGCAGGTTGTGCGCTTGACTCTTTCTCCGGCGGACTTCGCGATCCCCCGCGTGTGCAGTGCTGACTGGTTCCTCGATCGTTCGGCACACGCAGGAGCAACCTTTTCAAGAGGGAGAAGGACGACAAGAAGAAGCGCAGGTAGAGGGTGGGCTTTCGGCGCGTGGAACTCAGTGCAGAGTTGAGACTGGTCATGCTTCTATGTTACTCTGTCTAACTCAGCCTTTCGATGCTGTTCGCTCAACTCGGACGCTGCTCAACACGCGCTTCCGCGAAGACGTATGGACGAGTCTAGCGCTGGCGCCGCACGAATCCCTCGCAGCAGCGCAGGGGTCGCCTCCTGTCCGCCGCCTCCTGAGGCACGCACCTGTCCGGTCGCCGCCATGGCACCCCGTGCGCGCCAAGACCGGACAGTCCGGCGGTGCTCGAGCCCGCGGACGCTCGCCCCTGTTTGTGGCGGGTTTAGAGCGACCCTCCTCGCGCTCTTTCGCTTCCTTTCCTCCCTCTTCCTCGTTCACAATCTGCCGGGATGTCGTCCCCAACTCTCAACCTCAAGACCGTACAAGAAGGGAGGCAGACAACCCACCATGACCCCGTCCACCCGGAATTCGACACGACCGCCTTTCACCACATGAGGCTGCCCGCGCACCCGCGCACAGATCTTGTCACGGCCTGGCTACGCGCTCCCGCCGCCACGGCGTTCCAGCGCGTCAGCGCCACCCAGGTTGAGGAAGCCGGCGTCAGCTACGAGCTCTACGGCGGGAGCCGCAAGTGTGTCCCGCGCGTTTGACGCATCTCGCTTGCTGCGCATCGTACTGAGCTGTCTCGCGCTCTCTCTTCGCAGATCATGGCAAGACTCCTTCTTAGGGATTGACGACCGCGTCAAATCGCTGCCGTACATGGTCGGCCCGGCGCACTTTCAGCGCTACGAAGTGACGAACGCGACGTTGGCCAAGATCGAGTGCGTCGGCGTGCTCCCCTCCGCCCTTCTGAGCGCGCTCAAAACGTGCTGACTGACTGCGAACATCCGCCCGACGCAGCAACTGGCCCTCGACCTTCCCTCTTCCTCTTGTCCTCCACGCGTTCGACAACCTGTACGAGCACCCGCCGTCGCCCGCCATCGAAGACCTGCACAAGCACCACGTCGAGGCTTTTGCCCTCCTGATCCTCGACATGGGCTTCGCTCCGGCCACCTCGGGCGCGTCGTGCAGCGCCGCGCAGCTCGAATCGCTCACGAGCTGGCTCACCACGCACTGCAAGCCGGCCACGGCGCTCTTCATCGATGCGTACACGCACATCTACCACAATGCGCGCACAATGTCGTCGACGGACGAGGCGTGGAGAGCTCAGCTCAAGGCGATGCACCTCGCGCCGCGGGGAACCCCGTGGGCAAAGTACCTCGACAACCGCCACGCACCTGCCTCTGACTTGTGCGGGTCCGAGGGAACCTTGTTCCTCGCGTCGCAACGCAGCATCAGGCGGATCTACGGGCCGACGTTCACGGACCTTTACCTGCGGCTCCACCCGCACGCAGAAGAGCTGCTCTCGAACGCGACAAGGTACGTCCGCTCTTCTGCGTGTTATCCATCGAGGACTCGGCGTGCTCGCTGCGCGCCTTGACTGACAAAAACTCTCTCACCCCGTCTCAGCGTCAACCAGACGCGCCGTCTTGCGTCCCTCGGCGTCGCACACTCGCGCTTCGAGCCAGGCGCGCGCTCTTCGCGGTCCGTTTGAGCCCCTCGCACTTGGTCTGTAGCTCGCTGACGAAAACTTGAGCGACACAGGGTGGCCGTCCTGGGCCGCTTCTGAGCCGTCGCACCGCCCTCGCGCCTCTTCCCTCTCTGGACCTCGCATGCAACCTGCCGCTCTCTTACCTTCCCGCCTGAAGTTGCGATACAAACCCGAGCTGCTACTAGAGTGAGCATCCGAACCCGTCGGCGCTCTTTCCACCGCTGCGCAGATGCTCGGCGGCGACCCGAGCCAACGAGGTTCGAGCGCCGAATGGTGCGGCGGCGAAGGGCTCAAGCGTCGCGGCCCGCGCTTTTGCGCGCCCGTCGCGTGGCTCGGGGCGGTCGTCCGGGGCCCAGTCAAGACGTCCGTCTCCTGTCCCTCCTTCGCGGACCTCAGCGGAGCCCGGGACGGTCCGTCTGCCGCGACCGGTCCATTTCGTTTCTTTCTTTCCCGCACTTCTCTCCCTGTTCCCGGCGCGAAGCTTTCCTCTTCTCTGCCCCGATGGCAGACTTCAGGCTTTGCACCCGTGGCGGCAACCGCGAGCCCTTCCACGCAGGTGCGCTCGACGAGCGCAGCGGCCTTGTCGACATCGTGCCGGACGGGCTTGTCTCGGCGTGGTACGAGGATCCGGCCACGACCGTCTTTCAGCGGGTCCTAGGAGGAGAGGTCAAGGTAATGGAGGTCCCGGCGGAGCTCTATTACGACACGGAAAAGCGTTGGTGCGTCGGACGTTCGCCCCCAAACTCTTGCTCTCGCGTGCACCTAACCTTGACTGGCTATCACGCAGGTCGTGGAAGCAAGTCATCCTCAAGGTCAACGAGACGCACGGCGGCGACCACGCCTCGGGGCCCTTTCCGCCGTCGTTGGCCAAGATCGAGTACGCAGCCCTGCTCCCGTCCCTGTCGTTGCGCTGAACTGACGCCTGGCCTTACACCCGCAGCAACTGGGCCGCGTTGATTCCGCTACCGCTCGTCCTCGAAGCGTTCGACCGCCTTTACAACGAGCTCCTCGCGCCGGGCCTCGAGGCGAGGACGCACCAAGTCGAGGCGTTCGCTCTCCTCCTCCTCGACCTCGGTTTTGCCCCCGGCACAACGGCGACGGCTTGCTCTTCAGTGCAGCTCGCCCACATGACGCAGTGGCTCGAGGTGCACTGCGAGCACGCCGTCCGCTTGTTTCTCTGGAGCTTCGCCCACGTCTACGTCAACGCTCGTGCCGCCGCTGCTGCTGCGGCACGCCACCCCGTGCGTTGGGCCAACCGTCTTGAGCGCCTGAACATCAGCCAAGGCTCTCCGGCGTGGGAATCGTACGTGCGTCACCTCGAGGCGAACGACGGTCTGCGGCTCGCGAACCTGTTCCCTCGCAAGGCGTCCTACTTCTCTGGTCACGTCGCGCCCGAGCTCCTCGTCTCGCCGGTTCTCACCGACCTGTACCTCACGCTGCACCCGTTCAAGCAACGGCCGCCGCACCACCGGCCGACGAGGTGCGCCCCTGCTCATGCGCTCGGTTCGCGTGCGCGGCTCACGCAACTTCGGTTCGCAGCCTCGCTCAGGCATCGCCGTCACTCTCGCCTGCCGAGAGCTGGCAGCAGATCAGTCAGCAGTACCACCCGCGACCTCGGACGCCGCCAATCGCGGGCACCGCGTTGCCCCCTCGCTCCCGTCTGAGGTCCGCCCCCATCAAGTTTCTGACTGAGCGTGGCGCTAATGGCCCCTTTTGCAGGTCAATGTTCCGCCGTGTGCCCAGGGGCTCCTGAGACAGCGCTCGCCTCCCTCAATTGCAGCGCACCTCGCAGTCTGAGCCGCCTCTCGAGCCCCGAGAGCGCCGTGTCCGAGTAGACAGACTTTTGCACGCCCGCGCATGGAGCCGCGGGCAAAAGGTAGGACTAGGTGATACAACACGAGAGAAGGTCGCGAAAGGGGTCGTGATCTGCCCGCTCCTCTTCCACCGTTCTGTGCGAGGGCCCGCTCATTCCTTCTGCGCGGCGTCGCCGTTCTGCCCGGCAAAGCCAAACATCGAGTGCAGCTCCTGCAACTTGGCGCTCTGCTGCGGCGTCGAGGCAAGCCCGCCGGGACCGAGTGAGAGGCGCGAGCGCGTCGGAGTGCCGGGGACGGTGCTCGAGGGCCGAGAGGAGCGCGAGGTGGGTCGTGCCACTGCGTGAATGCGAACGGGTCAGTACTGGTTTGAGGACGCACAAGGAGGAGCTCGGGCCAGCACGTACAGGTCGAGGCCGCTTCGGGCGCAGGCGAGGCGGGCGGCTCGCCCGTGCGCTCGCGGTCTGCCGCCTCGAGGTTGGCGAGGGCGCGCTTGAGGTACGTCTGGAAGTAGCTCCCCGTGCCCGCCATCCTGTAGGGTGAAGTCAATGTCAGCAGGAGCGCCGAGGGGACGCAGCGAGGCTAGACAAGCGCACCAGGTGGCGATGCGAGCCGACGCTTCAGGGTGCTCCTTCTGGAACTCGTAGAGCGCGGCGATGCCCTGATCAAGACGTTTGTCAGCGCCTGCAAGTGAGAGAGGGAAAGACGAGCAAGGGCACGCACCGACCGCGAGTTGTTGGGGTCGCCGATGAGGTCAAAGATCTCCTTGAGCCGCTGGTTGACGACAATGTCGGTGCCACCGGGCGATGTCACCTGCGGCGGGACGTCGTGGGAAGTCGTCGGTCGCGAGCTCGTCCTGCTGCGCGGTGGCGACTCGTTTGAGCCGCGCGACGGGGCGTCGTCGCGTGGCGGCTGCGACGAGAGGGACCCAGCCGAGGCCTGTCGCGCGAGCGAAGACGACGAGGGACGAGAGGGTTCGGACGCGCCACCAGCCGGCTGGTTGACGAGCCGGTAAAGGTACTGGTACACGAACGAGTGTTCTGCCTGGTCGACCTCGTCGAGCTCGTCGAAGACGCGGGTCTTGAGGACCGAGACGACCTGCTGCAGGATCGTCTTGACCGTGCGCAGGGGCATGTCGGCCAGCGGGACGTTGTCGGTCGAGCGGCGACGCCACTCTGCCGGCGGGATCGTGACGAGGAACTGGTTGATGTCGCTCAAGAGGCGCGGCGCGAGCAGGTTCCGGTTCTCCAGGCTCTCCTTGACCGTCTTTGACACCTTCCACAGGCACTGCACGGCGGCGAGAGGTCTCGATGAGTTGGCTGCGAAGAGCACGTGACGTGAGAAGGAGAGGCGCACCTTCATGACGAGCTCGGCGTACTTGGCGCGGTCCGCGAGCTCTTCGCCTCGCAGCTCGCGCAGGTCGATGGTCGCGTCCTGCAAGACCGTCAAGAGGGCACTGCGAGCGGAGTACACCGTCAGGACAGGCTCGGTCGAGGAGAGAGCCACGACGGGGACGAGCGCACCCGAAGCAGACGTTCTGGTCGGCGTTGTGGAAGACGCGGATGAGGACCATGTTGAGCACCTTGGACAGGCTCTGGATGGGCTCGCTGACGGGGTTGTCGGCCGTGTCGAGCAGGCGGCCCGTCAAGTCGGCGAGGAGGCCCGTGAGCGGGAGACGCGACACCTGCTGCGACAAGGTGCGCTTGTCGAAAAAGGCCGAGAGCGTCTGCATGAGGTGCTTGCACAGCCGCAGCTGTGCCGGCGGCGTGTCGGCGCCGAGGTTGGTGAAGCCGAGCTCCATCCGGGCAGTGACGGCGTCGATGAGGGCGTCGACGTGCAGGAGGACGTGCTCCGAGTTCTTGGTGATCTCGCGCGAGATGTGCTTGAGCACGTCGGCGCACGCGGTAAAGTCGTCGGTCTCGAGCGCGTCGATGAGCGACGGCAGGTCCGACACCGTCTCGGCCATGAGGTCGTCCTCCGTGAACTGCGCCGTCGACCCCGAAGGCGGTCGCAGAGAGGCCGGACGCGAGACGGGCTTCGAGGCAAAGCCGGGCGCAGGCATGCTCTTGCGCACGGGTGGCGGCGCCATCTCCTGCTCCTGCTCTATGGGCGCAGCGGCGCTCTGCGGTCGCTGAAGCCGGCTCGGGATGGCGCCAGGTCGGGGGATGCCGCCGACGCGCGGCTGCGAGGTTGCGGACCCGTTCGCAGGTGAAGGCGATGCTGGCGGAGCGAGGCGACTGGCGGGCGGTCGCAGCCCACCGCCACCGGGCGTGCCGGGGCGGTCGGCGGACGGCGCGACGCGAGCAGCTGGCGCAGGCGAGGCGACTCCCGTTGCGGTGCGCTTGAGCCGCTCCTCTAGCATCGAGCGGTCCTTGGGCGGGAGCTGGCCGACGGCCTTCCACGTTGCGTCCGGCCCGACGAGGGTGTAAACGGCGCCGATGGCGTGCAGGGCTGCGGTGCGCGTCGTCGCGTCGGGCTTGCCGATGAAGGAGGCGATGCGCGGCAGGGCCTGCGAGATCGGGTGGACGTTGACGCCGTGGCGAGCGTACAGCTGGCCGAGCTCTTCGATGCACTCGCTGCGGACGCGGGCGTTCTTGTTGTCCAGGCCGTGCTCGAGGATGGTCGAGAAGACCTTGCTGAACGGGTAGATCGAGCACAGGGCCTTGAAGATGCCGCGCACCCGCTGCCGGATCGTCTCCTTGCTGTCACCCACCTGTGTGCACAAGGAGGGGCGTCAACGTGAGATGCGGGGACAAAAGCTATGAGGATGCACGCACCTTGTTGACGAGGCTCTGGAGGAGCGGTTGTGCCTCGTAGTCGCTCGCCTTGTACCCAGCGTTGCTCAGGACGGGCAGCAGGTGCTCAACGACGTCGAGGCACTTGACCGTGATGGTCGTGCTCGTCATGCCGATGCGCAGCGTGACATACTTGACGATGAGGTCAAAGTTGGCCACGAGCCGGTCCCGCAGCTCATCCTCGGCGAGGTCGTACGCCTCGCTCGCGCCCGCCAGGTCCCGCGCGCACTCGTCAATGGCGGTCAAGCCCGCGACAAAGTCGCGCTCGGCAGAGTGATCCGTGCTGAACAGCTGAGCATGCAGAGTCGCCGACACCTGCGGGGCCATCTGCGTCGCGAGCCAGTCAACCTGGTCGGGCCGAGGCGTGCCGTCGACGGTCCATCGCATCGAGCCAGTCTCCTTCTTGTGCCGCACGAGCTTGGGATTCGGGTCGGCGCTGCGGAACGGCGGCTCCTTGACGCTCGACTGAGACGAGGTCGACGCGGGGCGCGACGCGGATGCCGCAGCGCGCAGGCCGCCGATGGAAGGGCGGGAGCGCGGCTGCGCCAGTCGGGGAGGGACGGCCGAGGGTGCGGGCTCTTCGGGCGGAGGAACAGCGGGTGCTGCAGTGCGGAGGGGCTTGGCCGTCGGGCGAGAGAGGCCGAGGCGAGAGGCCGCAGCGGGCGGTGCAGCGGTGGCGGCGGCGACGGGTGCGGCAGATGGCGCAGGCTTGGCCGCTGCTGGGGCTGGGCGAGCGGCAGGGGCGGCGCGAGCGGCCGGTGCAGCTGCTGACGGAGGGGGAGCCGACGAGCCAAACGCGTTGGCGGCCGACCGCGCAGCCTCGACGATGGGCAGTGCCGTCGACTTGGACGCCGGCTTGAGCTTGGCGAGGGCATCCATGACGGTGCCGTAGCCCGCCTTGGCGATGATGGCCGGCAAGATGGCCGTCGCCGACTTGCGCACCTCGCCGCTGCGGTCCTCGAGGCAGGGCAAGACGGGTGCGGCGAGCACCGTCAGGTCGACGCCGTCGAGGGCATCGTGGTCCTTGAAGCGCTCCTCGAGCCACGCGAGGAGCTCCTTGCGCTGCAGCGGGTTGTTGGCCTCGAGGGGCTTGTCGAACGAGCCCACGAGCGGGTCGAGCCCCGCGGCGTCGGCCATGGCGTTGAGCGTCGTGATGCCTGCCGCGCGGATGTTGGCCTTCTGGTCGGCGAGCACCTGCGCGACGGGCCCGGCGAACACGCGCGCGAGCTTCTCGCCGAAGGGCCGACCCATCCCCGTCGCGAGGCGCGCAACCACGTCGAGCGCGATGAGCTGGATGATCTTGTTGGCGTCCGTGATGCGCTGCTTGAGGGGCGTGCCGAGGTCGGGCAGGCCAGAAGGCTTGAGCCGCTTGTTGGCCTCGAGGACGTCGCGGATCTGCTCGATCGCCTCCTTGCGCACCTTCCAGTTGGCATCGCCGAGCGCTTGGCACTGTGCACTCGACACGAGCCGGTCAAAGTCAACACGCGGGAAGAGCTCGTCCAGAGGGTCGACGTCGGGCGCGCTGGCCTTGCCCTTGCCGGCACCGGCACTGGCTGCCGATGCACTCGCACTTGCGGCGGGAGCAGCAGCGACGACGGTGTCGGCACCGAAGCGGGTTGGCTCGGGCGCGGGGTCGCTTGAAACCTTTTCGAATTCGGACTCGATCGTCGAGAGGAGCTGTGGTGTGAGGTCGGAGAGGAAAGAGGTGATGTCTGACGGTGCAGCAGAGAGTCAGTCATGCACGCGCGCAAAGCAGACGAACCAAGGGCAGAAGACGCACTCGGGCCGACAAAGAGCCTGAGCGTGACGAGCGTCTTGGTCGCGTTGGTGCGCACGGCCGCGTTCGAGTTCTTGAGGCCGACGACAAGGAAGTCGATGAGGTCGCGCACGGCGAGCCCGCCCGCGAGGCCGAAATCGCGCAGGGCCTGGTCGACAAAGACGTACGACTCGGCGAGCGTCTTGGGCGCCTTCTGCTTCGACATGGGCTCGTACGCTGCGTGTGCGTGCGCGAGTCGGGGCTGTCAGCCTCATTCCAAAGCGACGAGCACGGCGACGAGGAGACGCACCCTGCGACAGGACAAAGCCCAGGCTTGACTTCTCGGCGAACGCGACGAGCGCCTCACTCGCGGGCTTCCTGAGCTTGATGTCGCCGAGCTTGTCGCACAGGACGGGCGTCGCGACCGCCGCGCACGCCTTGGTCCACATTGGCGAGTCGGCTGCGAGCTGCTGCAGGAGCGCAAAGACCTTGCCGGCGACCTGCGAGGGGGCGGCAGTACACGCGTGCACGCGTCAGGGGGCTGTTCGTGCGAGAGCGAAGAGTGAGTGCAAACGCCGCGAACACACCTGGAAGTTGGACTCCTTCGGCCCGGGCTTCTTCCCCACGAGGTACCGCACAAGCACCTCTGCGTCCGCGTCCCTCCCATCAAGCTTGACCCACTCCGTGAGCTTGTCCATCCCCTCGAGCCGCTGCTTCCAGTTCGCGTCGGCCAGCTGCGCGACAACCTCAGCGGGGAAGACATCGCCCGAGTCGACCTGCGCCTCGGCCGACTCCTGCGAGTGCTTGAACCGCAGCGGCTCGGACGGCTTGGAGGCGCCCCCTGCGGGTGCGGCGGCGGCGGCGGGCCGCGCAGCTGGAGGGGGCTTCCTCGCGGCGGGAGGAGCCGCGGCGGGTGGTGCGGGTGCGGCGGGCTTCTTCGCCACGAGGCGAGCGGGCGGGCCACGCGCGGCGGGCCTCGGCGCGGGCGGCTCGTCCTCGACTGGCGCGGAAGCAGGCGGCGCCGCGTTCTCCTTCTCGGCGGGGGCGGGGGCCGCGCCTCCTCCTCCCGCGCGCTGCAGCAGCCTCGCGGGCGGGCCGCGCGGCTTCGGCGGTGCCGCCGCAGGGGCCGCAGCTGCCGCGGGGGTCTTCGCCGCGGGTTTCGCGCCCGCGGCGACGCCGTTGCGGCACTTGGTGACGGCCTTGTCGGCCGCCTCGTCGACCTTCTCCTTCCTGAGCTGGTCCATCTCGCCCACGAGTGCGCCGAACGCCCGCTCGCCGAGGACCTTGCTCAGTGCGCCGAGGGCGTCTGCTGCAGCGGCGCGGACGGCCGCGTCCGAGTCGGCGAGGGCGACCTTGAAGGCCTCGATGAGGGAGGGGAGGTCGGCTTTGGGCGGAGGGGTCGGCGTCGCGCAGAGGCAGCGCGTGTAGAACGCGAGCGTGTTGGCCTTGACAGACGGGTTCTTGTCCTTGGCGAACGTTGCGACGTCCTCGCTGAAGTCGCCGATCGAGGTCTACGAGCGAGAGAGAGGGGGCGAGCGAGCGGGCGGGTCAGCCGACGAGGTCGCCGGAACGCGCGCCGAGAAAGAGAGGAAGAGCGCACGCTCGCAAAGACGGCATCGAGGGCCGCTCCGAGCGCATCGAGCACGTTCTGCTTCTTCTCCTTCGTGCGCGCCAGCACGGGCGCCGTCACGGCCCCCTTGTACCTCCCAAACTCGTCCCGCAGGCCGCGCGCGAGCTTCTCGATGCACTGCGCCGCGAGGATCACGCACAGGACGTTGGCGTCGCTCATGCGCCCTGCGAGCGCCCCGACGACGTCGGCGTAGTTGTCGGATGCGTAGCGGGGCGAGGACGACAGGAGCGCGAGGAGCGGCTCGAGGGCGAGTTCCTTGCGGTCTTTCCACTTGGACGACGAGAGGTTGGTGTAGAAGTCGGCGGGGAGGTTGGAGACGATCGGGATCGGGTCGGCGAGGTCGAACGGGTCGAGGGGCGCTTCGGGCTCGTCGGCGGGTGCTGCTGGTCAAGACGAATCAGCCTGCGCGCGGATGAGAGTAAGACGGGGGGCAACGCACCTTCGGCACCTTCGCCTTCGTCCTCGTCGCCCGCGCCATCCGCCTCGGGCTGGCCCCTCGCCTCCTGCGCCTCCATCTCCCTCTTCTGCGTCACCGTGAACCTGCTCGGCCTCAGCTTGCCAAAGCCGTACTCGTCCCTCTCGCCCCTGTCAGCCGCCTCGAACGCCTCGCCGAGCTCCTTCTGCTGCACGGGCTTGAGCTCGCCCAGGTGCGGAGTGAGGGCCGGACCGAGGTACGAGTGGAGCGCGAGGCAGAGGAGCTGGCCCTCGGCGCGGACGGTCTTGTCGGCGTGTGCAAAGATCCTGGGCAGGGTCTTGAGGATGGGTTTGAACGAGACGGACTTGGGGCCATAGCACCTGCGAGGGCAAGAGTCGGGTCAGCGAGGCGGTTGCGCCCGGTCTCGCGCCAAGGGTGACGCACCGCGCGAGCTCCCGCAGGACGGTCACGGATCCTGCGACAACCTTTGGCTGCTTGACGTCGAGTCCTGGGACGACATCCCCCTGTGCGAGCGTGTCGGCGGCGTCAGCTCGAGTTCGGCATGCAAGTGGGGAAGGGAGAGGAGCGCACAATGACACCCTCGCCCTGGTCTTCCTCGGCTGCGACATAGAGCATGCAGAGCTCGATGCCCTTGGTGCGCGTGCTGGCCTGTGAGGTGGAGCTGGGTCAGCGCAATGCGCGAGTTGGGCGAGACGGAACCGATGACGGCGCGCACCCTCGTCGAGCCGAGGCACTTTTCGACGACGCTCGGGACGACTTCTGCGCGTGTCCTGAGAGTCCTTGAACGAGTCAGCGAGTCGGACCGTGGCGCGCACAAGCGAGGAGGACCAGCGCACCTGGCCATGGCGCGTCCGCCGAACTCGACGACGGCGCACGCGGCCTCTATTCCCTTCTCCTGGGCGACGGCGTTGGCATCTCGGACCCAGTCCCTGAGCGAGCTGGGGCTGAGGAAGGGCTCGTGGAAGAAGGGGTCGGCGTCGTCGGGGGTCTTGGACGCGAGGGAGGCGACCTCGGCGTAGGCCGACAGGCGCGCCTTCCAGACCTGGGCGGGGTGTGTGTGTGCGTCAGTGAGAGTTGAACGAGGTGCTGCAGTGGCTCTCGCATGGCTTGGGGAGCGGAGCGAGGGACAGGGAAGAGTGGGCACCTTGTGAGTGAGGCGCTGTTCGAGTGGGAGCGCGTCATAGTTGTCGTCGGGCGGCGCACCGTCCATGGTGGAGCGGGCGAGGCTTGATTCGGTGGCAGTCCCTAGCGAAGCGAAGCGATGAGGGTAAGCGACCCGAGAGGCGTGGCGGACGGTCGACGCGTTGGCTCAACCTCGCCCTCGCTCTCTCTTCTTGACACTGCTTCACTGGACGAGAGCACCTGCTCCTTGTTTAGATGCTCACAAGTATGTATGCTCAGAGGACTCCAACCGCCGCCTCACCCTCGGCCCCTGCCCTCTCCCTCTGGTTCAACCTCCCTCTCCGCCCACCTCCTCGCGTCGTCAAACGCCATCGCCTCGCCCGCCGCCTTCAGGAACCCCCACGGCACCAGCCTGTCCTGCGGCGCGACCACCTCCCACGCGCAGCCGCCGTCGTCGGGCAACGCGTCAGGCGTGTCCTCGCCCCACTCGACCCCCCTCTCGCGCAGCTCCGTCCCAACGACGACCCGCACCCCAAACAACATGTCGGTCGCGCCGGGCACCCCTCGCTGTCCCGACGTCGTGAGAAACTGCAGCCCCGTCCGCGTCCGCGTCCGCGCCGGCGTCGGCGTCGGGGAGGGCGGGTCAAACAGCTCGGCAAAGTCGGCGTTGTCGACCAAGAGGCGCTCGTCTTGCTCGGTCACGTCGTCCGACGGCCCAAAGTCGAGCCGCAGGTGCGTGATGCCGATCGGGAGCGACGGCGCAAAGTGCCCGAGGTGGCACAGGAAGGGCGCCGTCACGTTGAGCAGCCGCAGGTTGCCCCCGTCGGGGAGCTCGTCGTCACCTCGCTTCTTGCTGTTGCTGCTGCTGCTGTCGTTGCTGGTACGACGGCTGAGCGACCCTCGTCGCGCTGACCCGATCGACCCGCGCCGTGTCGCGCTCGACGCTGCTCCCTCCCGAGTTTCCTCCCCGTCGTCGTCGTCGTCGGCGGCGGCGGCCGGATGCAGTGCCTCGAGGTACGCCGGCTGCACGTCCGCCGCAGGACTGAGTGCCCTCAGCCTCGGCATCGCGTCCGGGTCGCCGTCAAACACCTGAGTGAGGACCTCGTGGCTGTCAAAGTAGAGCACCGCGAGCGAGGGGAACTGGTGGTCCTCGAACATGATGGTCCGCAGCGACGGCGTGAGCTCGATGTCTTTGAGGACGAGCGTCTCGAGCCGGGGCAGCGAGCGAGACGTAGACGGGACGGGCGTCTGCGGCGAGGACGGCGGAAGTCCGAGTTGGAGGTCGACGCAGACCAGAGTGCGCAGGTCTGTCGGGTGTGCGCACGCACAGGGTCAGCTCTCCGCTGGCTCGAGAGAGAGGGAGAAGCTGGACGCACTGTCGAGCGTCCGCAGCTCGCGCAAGTCGACACCCCGGACCGTCACGAGCCACAGCTCCCTCAGTCCGTCGCCCTGCGAGTCCCCTCCCCTCGCCGTCCCGAGCACCTCCCGCAGCCTCCCCCCGTCCATCGGCCTCCCCAGCGTCGTCCCCCCAATCCTCAGCGTCTCGCACACGCACCCCTCGCGCCTCAGGACCTCGCGCGCGCCCGCCCCGGCCCCGGCCCCGGAACGGACGAACGCCCTCGCCGCGTCGTCGTCGCGCAGGACGACGTGCCGCACGAGTTCGCGCTGGGCCCAGGCGCGCCACGTGCGGCTCAGGAGGGACAGCGAGCGCAGGGAACGCGCGCGCGGGGGGAAGGAGGTCCAGCTGGGGGTGCCCGGGGGGAGCGTGAGGGAGAAGATGTGCGAGACGAGCTCGAAGGGGAGAGGGGGGACGGGGCGCGAGGGGTCGAGCATGCATGCGACGCCGCGGGAGGACGAGCTCGAGCGGGTCAGGGAGCGGAGCGCAGGAGGAGGAGACGTCTCGCGCTGCGAGCGTGTCGCAACAGCGAGAGAAAGGGACGATCGAGGAACGGCCGAAATGAGGCGGGAGCAAGTGGGGCTCGATCACTCTGTCGGCCGTAACTCCGAGTCCGCTTCGCCTGCGCAGCCTCATGAGCACGTCGATACCCACGGGTAGATGGAGCGGGGACTGGAGGGGACGAAAGCGAGCGCGCAGCTACAGACAGGACAGGGCGACAGAGACGGCGTCTCCCCTCGCAACGGCGTCACGAGCGACGGCGCAGCTGCGCCTCGAGGACCAGCTCGGAGGCCTTCTCGCCAATCATGTCTGTGCGCAACGGGCGGGGGTCAGCGTCGATGCGTTTGGAACGAGAGTGGACCTCCGAGCGACGCACAGGCCGTGCTCTGCGTCTGCGCGCGCGAGAGGGGGGCAGGCGTGTCGCGAGAAGGAGGCACCGGTCAGTGACATGCGCGTCTCGACGCCGCACACAGGACGAGAGAGCGAGCGACTCGCGTGAGTGCCGGGGAGGAGCGGAACGACGCTCATGTCGGCGACGCGGACGTTGGTGGTGCCGTAGACGAGGAGCGTCGGGTCGACGACGCCGCCTTCTGCGCGAGGGAGCATCGAGCACGTCGACGACGGGTGGTCTGCGCACGGGCGTCGCGGAGACTCCCGGTCAGAGACACCTTCAAGTCACGAAGCAGCGACGAGAACCAAAACGCACGCTCGGTCGAGGCGCTCCCGCGCACCCAGTCCTCCCACCCTTCCTCCCCTCCCGCGTGCACGTCCCCCTCGAGCGCGAGCCCCGACAGCGGCGGCGCGCGGTGGTCCAGGTCGACGAACTCGGACATGCGGCCGCGGGGGTCGGTCATGAGCTCGTGGACGTGCCGCGCGCCGAGGGCGAGGTGGAACGTGTCCGACGGGTGCGAGAGGAAGCGAGGGTCGATGCGCGGCTTTTTGAGCGGGTCGGGGGACGTAATGTGCTGCGCGCGTTTTGCTCGTCACTGTCAGAGGCGGGACCAGCGAGCATATGCCGAGAGCGAGCGAAAAAGAGGGGCGCACCACGCTGCCCCTCGAGAGCGCATGCTGCAGCGCGGCAATTACGCCGATGTAGCACCTCCCCTTCTCCTTGGTCGTGCCGCCCAGGAACCGGTTCATCGCGACAATCTCGAGCTTGCCGCGCGCCTCATACAGGCTCTGCTCGACCTTGAGCTGCGCGCGCGAGATTTCGAAGCGCTCGCCGTACTCGTCGGTCGTGACGCGCAGGAGGTCGCGGCCGTGCAGGATCTCGATGGGCGAGAGGAAGGACGAAGGAGGGAGGTAGGCGACGACGGGGACGCCTTGCGTCAGAGGGCCCTCGAGGTTGCGGTACTCGCTGTGGATCTGGCGTGGCGAGTCTGGATTCGTCAGCTCCTGGGATGCGTCCAGTCGGGGCAGAGGGCGCACGCACCTCGGCGGCGTAGTTCTTGTCCGACTCGAGCAAGTCGAGCGACTTGTAGTGCGGCTTGAGGCGGAACGACATGGCGACCATCGGGTGGTCCTGCGAACGGGGCTCCCCGCGTCAACGGCACAGCGCAGGACGTCGAGCGAAGCGCTACAGACGGACCTGCAGGTTCTCGCCGACGCCGGGGAGGTCGACCAGAGGCTCGACGCCGACTTGCAAAGGACGGCTCGTCAGTGACGCAACCGAGATGAGATTGAGCGTTCGGAGGACGCACTCTGCTGCAGGTGGTGTGCGTTGCCGATGCCGCTGAGTTCGAGCAGCTGCGGCGTATTGAACGTGCCGCCGCAAAGAATGACCTCGTCGGCGACGCGCTGCAAGGTCGACGTCAGTCGCGCTCGAAGAGCCGAAACCAGGAGAAGACGCACAGCGACGAGCTTCTTGGTGGGGTCCTGCGCGTCGACGAACTCGACCGCTTTGGCCTTGACCGGACCGCCGGCCGCGTGCTTTGACGAGAAGACAATGCGGGTCGCCTGCGCCCAGGTGACCACGAGGAGGTTCTCGCGGTCCTCGATCGGCGTGACTGTAGGGTTGTCGTCAGCGTGGGTTGCAAGGGCCAGAAGAGTGGGGGCGGCGCACAGTAGGCTGCTTCGGCCGACGAGCGGGTCTGCGTCTTTGGGTCAATCGAGGCAGGAGCGTAGCCCACGCCGCCGGCAGCGCCACCGTTCGGGTCAATCTCCTTCCTGCAGGGAATTTGTCAGGAAGGCCAGAGGGAGAGGAGCAAGGCTCAAAAGCACGCACAGGCCCTCCTCACGCAGCGCCTCGAAGAGACCCTGCATCTGCTCGCTGACATACGGTGAGTAGCTCGCCTGCACCGGGCCCTCGTGTCCATGTGCCGCCGGCGTCCACGTCGGGTCGTGCGCGCTCGCCCGAGGGAGGTTGAGCGCCGGGGTCGGGATGTGGAAGGACTCGGTCTGCTCGCGCGCGGACAGGCAGTCAGACGGGCGTCTCCGCAGCGCCCGAGAAGAAGGGAAGGGACGCACGCGACGGTGGTACTCGAGGAGCGACGCCCAGTCCCAGCCGCTGTTGCCGAGGCGGGCCCAGGCGTCATAGTCGAGCGCAGGCGCGCGCGTGAGCATGCACGCGTTGAAGTTGGAGCACCCGCCGAGGAGCTAGATCACGTCGTCCCGTCAGACTTGCACTCGTGCACGTAGTCACCACGGCACGCACCTTTCCGCGAGGCCACACGACACGGCGCTGGTGCAGGCTTTCCTGCGGAGTCGAGCGGTACGACCAGTCGACGTCGGTTTTCCAAAGGGCGCCGGCCATGTTGGGCACCTCGATCTCGGGACGGTCCTCCTCCCTGCAGAAAGACCTCGTCAGCTGCCAGCCTGGAGCGAGGAGCACAGTCGACGCACATCGGCCCAGCCTCGAGCACGAGCACCTTGTTCTCCGGGTCCTCGCTGAGCCGGCGAGCGAGGACGAGTCCCGCCGTGCCGCCCCCGACAATGATGTAGGAGAACTTGCGCGCCGTAAGTTCGCCCTGGATGCACTCGCGCGAGACGCGGTCGCGGAGGGAGAGGACGCCGTGCACGTCGAGCGGGATGAGGCGCGAGGCGGGGAGGTGAGGCTCGACGAAGGGGAGACGGGTTGCCTTGTGCGGCAGGGTGATGATGCCCTGGGCAGAGTGAGCGGCTGAAGGAGTCGCGGATGGGTTGACTTGTGCCACTAATGGGCGAGGAGCGGAGACTTGGGAGCGGAGGACGACAGGGGTGCGGCTCGACGACGTCTGGGTGGCACTAGTCGCCTGCTTCGCATGCAGCTGTCGCGAGTGGATGTTCAGTACCGGAACCGTGAGCAAGGCGAGAAGGACTCACGGGAAAGCCGTTCGTCCCCTCGCACACATGGCCGAAGGCGTCGAGGATGCCCTCCTCGTCCTCGCCTGTGAGCCCGAACGACTCGAGGTCTTTGCGCAGCGTCTCGGCAAAGGGAGGAGGCATGACAAAGTGGAGTCAGGAAGCAAGAGCAAGACCCGAAAGAAGGTGCGAGCAGAGAGGACTGAGCAAGGACAGGGACACTCCGCGGACGCTTCAGGAGACCCCGGCGGCGACAGGAGACGGTCTCAAATTTGTACGGGTGGGTCGCTGGAGAAGACAAAGCGGTCTTGCGCTGCAGTGTAGCTTATGTTGCGCCGCGGTCCACAGCGCGCAGCGCGTCGACCATGAAATGGCTCGAGGGGGGATCCGGAAGCGAGACAGGAGCTACTGCAAACCACGTCGCGCGCGGTCGGACGCGAGCGGCACAGCGGGATAGGCTACTTGCAGTGTCAGTGGGACGCCAGAGTGGGTCCAGGTGTGGGAGTGGACGAAGAGGGAGTGCGAAGGACGAGGCTCCTCCTGATGAGAACAGCCCGGCTCGTCCCGCTCCACCTTCGACGCTTGCCAAGCTCTCGCATAGCTGCACGGCTTCAGAAGTAGCCTGCCAACAGCCGCCAACACGCACAGACCCGCCACTTCCCGCAGTCACTCGCTCAACCCCCCACTCGATTCGTCAACCTCCCCCACCCGTCTCGACAGCGACAGGAGCGCGCCAGGCCGCCGCCCTCCCCTTCACAATGCTGCCAGCGAGCCCTTGGGTGCGCTGGGCGAGTGCGCTCGTCGTCGCCTTTTTCGCCCTGCACTTGCTCTTCCAGACCGCCTCGCCCTCCTACGCGCACAAGACGTCGTTCGACAACGCCAAGGTCCGCCTGGGCCTCAAGGACCGCCCTGCAGAGACGTGGGCCGGAGGCAGGAAGCTCCAGCCGTGGGAAAAGACGCCGGCGACCGCCTGGCCTGTCGACGCCGACGGCAACGACCTCGCCTTCAACGCGACGCGGGCACAGGAGGAAAAGGTCTCGGCGACGTTCGTCATGCTTGCGAGGAACAGGGATGTGTGGGGCGCGGTGGACAGCATCAGGGGGCTCGAGGGTGCGCATCTCCTCACCGGTTCGCGACCAACGACGTGCTCACGCGCTCCTTCCCCCCACCTCCCTTCTCCAGACCGCTTCAATCGCCGGTACCACTACACGTGGACCTTCCTCAACGACGAGCCTTTCAGCGAAGAGTTCAAGCGCCACACTTCGGCAATCGCGTCGAGCAAGACGCAGTACGGCGTCGTCCCCAAGGAGCAGTGGGGCGACCAGTTTCCCGAGTGGATCGACGAGAAGCGCGCCAACGAGGCCATTGCCGAGATGGGCAAGAAGAACATCCCGTACGGTGGCAGTGTTCCGTGTGCGTCGGTCCCCGCCTCTTTTGTCTTCCTCGCCTACGTGTGGTCCAGCTTGCCCGCGCTCTCGCTGACTGGCCCGTCGTATCTCGCAGACCGTCGAATGTGTGAGTGGTCGTCTTCTCCCGCCGCTCTCTGCCGCTGTGCACTGCCACGGGGCGGTCGACCTGCAGCTCAGCCCGAGAGCTGACCCCTCGGAATCCGTCTCGCCGCGGTTGCAGGTCGGTACCAGTCGGGCTTCTTCTTCCGCCATGAGCTCCTCGCCGAGTACGAATTCTACTGGCGCGTCGAGCCGGACGTGCAGTTCACGTGCGACATCACCTACGACCCTTTCCGGCGCATGAAGGACGAGGAGAAGGTGTACGGATGGGTCGTGTCGCTCTACGAGTACCAGGACACGATTCCGACGCTCTTCAAGGAGACCAAGGGTACGTGACTTGCTGTCCGTCGTTGCTGTGACGGGCACTGACGATACGACGTGCACAGACTTCATGAAGGCCCACCCCGAGCACGTCGCCGAGCCGAACCTGATGCCGTGGATCAGCAACGACAAGGGAGAGACGTACAATGGCTGTCACTTCTGGTGAGTTCTCTTCCCGCCTGGCTTCGACCGTCGCTGACTTTGCCATCCGCGCGCAGGTCCAACTTTGAGATTGCCCGGCTCGATTTTTGGCAGAGCGACGCCTACATGGCGTACTTTGACCATCTCGACAAGTCGGGTGGCTTCTTCTACGAGCGCTGGGGCGACGGTGCGTGTGTGGGTCTCCCCGTCCTGTCGCCGCTTCGCTGACAGGTTCCCTCGCCCCTCCCCAGCCCCCGTCCACTCGCTCGCGGCCGCCCTCTTCCTCCATCCCAACCAGACGATCTTCCTGCGCGAGATTGGATACTACCATCCGGGCTTCTCACACTGCCCGCTGCCCAAGGATGGCGTGCGTTGCGCCTGCTCGACAACGACGGACGACGACCCGCATCCGGCGTTCGAGTTTCATGGCAAGTCTCGCGTCACACCTCGGACCCTTTCCGGCACGGGGCTGACCATGTTTACAATGCTGCCCTGCAGGCTTCTCTTGGTGCGCTCATGCTTCCATTCGCCGGTGTCGGAGCGCCGCTCGGATCTTCTCAACCTCCTCCCCCTGCTTCGCTCTTTCCTCCCTCACCAGCGCTGACCTTGACCTCCCTGCACCCCTCTGCAGTACTCCCGCATGGAAGGTGCGCAGCTGTGACTTCCCATGCGCCCTTGCGCCACTGACGGCTGGGCCCGCTCGCAGAAAATCACGGGCGACCGCGCCGCCTCGCCTTTTGCCGGCGCCCACGGCCCGCATTAGACACTCTGGTGTACAGGATACGCTTGGTCCGGGGCGCACATTTGCAACGCAGCGCCGCTTTTCCGTCTCGCGTTGTGTCGATGAGCTGTCGCTGGCTCCCCTCCGCCGCGTTGTCGCTCGTGACCGTCCTTCATCAAGATGGAAATGCGCACGCATAGAATGGCAACAGGACACGAGACGATACACAACCTAGCTCGGACCGGGAGCATGCTCGCCGCGGCCCAAGCGCGACCCTTCCGAACCCTCAGCCCGTCTTTGCGAGCCCCGCCCTCGCCTCGCGCATCTTGACCGCAAACAGCTTCATCTGCACGAGGGACACCGCCTCGCCCGGGCTTGCGCTTCTCCCCGCCGCGTCGACGCGCGCCGAGAGCTCCTCGACGAAGCGGTTAAAGACGGGCGGCGAGAGGAGTAGCAGCGCGGCGAGGTCCTCGGGCGTTGAGAGGCTCGCAGAGAGAAGGTGCGGCGCGAGAGGGGTCGTCGAGGGGTGGAGGGCGTGGAGAAAGGCGCGGAAGCTGGCGAGCGCGGGGCTGGAAGGGCGGGCGCTGGTGGGCGTGGCGGACGGCGCTAGTGGGGCGTTCGGCGCGGGTGAGGGTGAGGGGAACGGCGAAGGAGGATGTTCGCGCAGCGAGGACGAGGAGCGGGGGCCGTTGGGCGCGGCGTGTTGGTTGGAAGGGGGAGGGCGGGAGGAGCTGGCCGGGGGCGGGCTGGCGCTGCGGCGTTTCTTGATCGGCGGAGGAGGCAGGTCGGGCGAAGGCGGACGCTTCTACATCGTCGGCATGAATGAAAGTCAGCCAAGCAATTGTCGCGCTCACGAACGGAAGGGCGCACCTTGGTTGCGCTGCTCTGCGAGGCCGGCGGCGGCGGCGCGTCCATGCCGAGCGCTCTCCTCGCGTCCTTGTTGAGCACCGTGGGTCGCCAAGACGGGTCGGCGAGGATGTTGGGGTGAGGGCCGTGGTTGTGGACGAGCTTCGACCGCGCAAAGGCGACCGTGACCCGGCCCGGCGAGAGCATCTCGACCACGGCCGTCCAGGGGCACAGGTACGGCTTTGCGTTGCGGTTGCACCGTATCTGACCGCGCTGGGAAGAGGCACCCGACTGTAGCTTGAAGACGCCGATGCCCCACGAAGGGACGTAGGCCTTGACGTACGCGAGCCAGACGGCGTCGAGGGAGGAAAAGACGTCGCCACGGCCTGGCAAGCCTGCGGGAACGCGCGCGGGCCCCTTCGGGGCGACCGCGCGGGCCGGCGGTGCGGGCGCAGGCGTGGCGGGAGGCGAAGCGGTCGCGGAGGCAGGTGAGCGTGGAGCGGTTTGGGCAGTTGCGGCGCTCAAAGGCGGAAGACCCATCGCCTCGCGTGCATTGACGTCCATGATGCGAGGAATCCACGCCGGGCAGGCTAGGAGCTGCGGGTGCGGCCCGTGGTTGTGCTCGTGGTTCGACGCGCTGTGGTCGACGCTCCACTCATTCAGAGCCTCGTCGAGGCGCAGGAGTACGTTGAAGCCGCAGCGGGCCTGTTGCGGGATCTTCTTGCGATTGCAGAGGATGCGCGCTGAGCCTCCCCCGTTGTCCTTGAGCACCGCCGAGACGCCGAGTGCCCGGACGAGGGCGCGCACGTAGGCTTGGTACGCGGCAATGGCGGTGGCAAAGGTCGCGTCGCGAGCGGGGTAGACGGGTGCAGGGAGCTTGGACGCGGGAGGTGCGCTGGAAGTCGAGGCTGGACAAGAAGCGCGGTCGATGCGTGAGCCGCTACGCTGAAACAGGACGGACGCACCTGTCGCGGCCTGAGGCGGACCAGGTCCATGCGAATGCTCCCACGTGCACCAAGGCAGGCGCACGACCCATTGCCCGTCGCCCTTCTTGACCGCGCAAGCGCGAAAGGGGCAGCCACCGTGCTCGTCCTGTTTCCGGGCGCAGCGCGCCGAAACCTTCGTCTCCTTGCGTTTTGACGGGACGGCTCGTACGCCGTACTGAGCAAGGAGGGCGTCGCTAACCGCTTGGAAGAAGCGCTCGTTTGACGGGAACGAGGCGGCGTCGGCAAAGAGGACGGTGCGGCGGGCTGTCGAAGTTGACGGTGACGGCGACGGAGCGGCGGTTGTCGCAGTCTCAGGCGCAGGTGCTTGTGTAGGCTGGACAGGTTCGAGCGAGTCGTCAGCAAAGAGGCGCGCGACTCGGCTCGCAACCGCGAGCGCACCTCGATGGCTGCGGAATCAACCGACTGTCGCAAGGCTGCGACAACATCTCGCGCGTCGAGCTCCTCCGTCTTGACTAGCTTGGCTGGCAGCACTTGCTCAACGTCGTTCGTGGTCGCGGCGGGCGCTGTATCGCCAGCCGACATCGAAGAAGGGTCGCCGGACGAAGTGGGGAGGCGGACAGGACCCGGTTCGCGCCTGGGTTTCAAAGCGGTCGGGTCGAGGACGACGCTGGAGCTGTGTGTACCTTGCTGGGGTCAGACTTGCGTCCTTGTGCCGCGAGATACGAGAAGGAGCGACTGCACCTGTAAGCCGCAAGGAACGGGAGAGGTGGCGAGCGACCAGCGGGCGAGCAGGACGAGAACGCTCCGCGGTACACGATCCAAAGGTCACAGGAGCGACACAAGCCGTCAGCCCTGCTGGCTCAGCGAGAGGGTGAACGAGGGCGAGTCCGCGAGTAGCGCGGTGGGTTGACCTCGTCCCGGACGACTTCCGCCTCTTGCTCACGCGGAGGAGTCTGCGCTGCTCCATGCTGGACAAGGTGACCTGCTGTGACCTCTTCAGGGGGTCGCGCTCACCTTGGCTGCTTGACCGCTGTCCTGTTCCGCCTCTCCCTCCAGCCGACCTGCCCTCGCCCCTCTCGCGACCGCTCACAGCGCCGAGTCGGGCTGCTGAATGCCTCGAGCCCCCCACACGCCGCATTTTGAGCGCGGCGCTGCGTCACTGGACGGCCCCGCAGCCTGACGCCGGGACGCTCCTCACCGCGCCCTCGTGCGCGCCAGCTCGCTGGCAGGCGCGCAGGGACCCTCCCGCTGGCCACGTGCTGATGCGTGTGGGTGACCACTCGCAGCACATGACCGCGCGTGCTTGCCCCTCGCTGCGCAATGGCGGTTGCGGCGCGACCCCGGCGCACGGACGCTTTCTCCTGACGGCTCGTCGCTCTCACCACGCTCGTCCACGCCGCTCGACCCCTCGCCGCAAGCTTGAAGGCAAAGACACTGCAAATCTGACGGCTCGAGCCGTGATCTCTGAACAAGATTGAGGGGGACAGTTGTGAGGCGAGGAGGGAGGCAAAAGGGAGGGAGGGTAGACAAGAGCCAAGAGTGGACGGGTGCGGCAACGGTGCGCGCGCGGGGAATGCTTCGTACAACGGTGGGGAACAGAAGGAGCGAAGGAGCGTACCAAGCGACAAGGAGCGCACTGAGAGAGCTTTTGGGAGCGCGAGACGGCACTCGGCGGCAGCAACAACGAGACGCCTCATGGCGCCTCGACCTCAATCTCCTCAGCCACGCCCGCCGCCTCGCCCTTGGCGCCGTCGATGCCGAGGAGCGCCTCCGAGTGCGTGCGGAGGACGGCGACGGGGCTCGCGCGCGACGAGCCGACGAGCGACGGCGGCGCCATCTCGCGCTCCTCCTCCTCCTGGTCCCCGCCAGCCGCCACGGGGTAGGTCGGGCCCGAGTACGACAGCGAGCGCTGGTGCATGGGCTTGCTGGCCGGCGCAGCAAAGCTGTAGCTCATCGTCGCGCTGTGGCGGCGCGCCATGCTGCTGCTCGCGGCGCCCTCGAGCGGCGGCGAGTGCGCAATGCTGCGGAACGCGCTCGTCGTCGACGCGTTGTTGCCGCTGCCCTGGCCGCCGCTGCTGCTGCTCACGCCACGGCGCTCGAGCACCGGCGACCCACGAGCGGAGTGCGGACCGACGCTGCCCGGCGCCGAGTCCGCGAGCGGGCCCGCAACCGCGACGTACGGGGCCTCGTCGTCGGCGTCGACAAACTCAAAGTCGGCGCCGTCCTCGCCCTCATCGTCGTCCTCGCGCGGCTCCTCGAGGTCCTCCTCCGACGCGGCGCCCGTCATCCCGTACGCGAACGCGGTCCCGCCCGGCGAGTGCGCCACCTCGGGCGAGCCCCGCGCCGTCCCGCTGCGACTGCCCCCGCCGCCCCACCCAGTCGTCGGCGGCGCAGACATGGCCGACGCTGAGCGCGCGTGCCCCGCGCGTGACCCGTACGGCTCGTGGCGGTGGCTCGGCCGCGTTGACGTGCGCTGCGGGCCCACCTCGCTCATCGTGCGCGCGCGGCCCGCGGCCGTCGGGGCCGCGAACGACCCGCCCTGGTGGCTGTGGCGGCGAGCGTGGAACGGCGTGACGGGCTCGGGCCCGCGGTCGCCGCCGTTGTCCCCGACCGCGTTGCCAAACTCATCGACCTCGTACGCGAGGCCGTGCTGGTCGATGGCGTACAGCGCGGCGCGCGGCTGCGGCTGCGGGTGGGAGGCCGGAGGGTTGATCGGCGCGGGCGAGTCGTGCGCGCCGCGGTCCGTGCTGAGTTGGTGCGACGCGAGCACGTCGACGTAGCCGCTCTCGGACTTGCGGCGCGCGGACCAGTGCTCGCCCTGCTGCGTCGAGCGCGTCGACGAGGTCGGCGGCGGCGAGTACTGGTGCACAGGCGTCTGCTGAGCGGCACCGGCGGCGGACGTGGACGCGGCAGTGCGGGCGTCCTGAGGCTTCGACGACCCCGAGGGCATGGACAAGCTCCCCGGTGGCATCGACAGGCTGCCCGGGGGCATCGACAGACTCGCCGGCGGCAGACTGTAGGTCATGGGCTTGGTCGCGAGCTTGGCGGCGAGGGCGGGCGCGCGGGGCTTGGCCGCGGCCTTGCCCTTCGGGCGTTGCTGCGACTTGGGCTCGACCTGCTTCTTGATCTTGACGGTGACGGGCTTGCGCGCTCCGGCCTTGGCGCCGCCAGCCTTGCCGCCAGCCGGCTTCGGCGCAATGAAGTGGGCGCCGGCGGTGAGCGTGACAGGAGGCGGCGTCACCGAGCCCTCCGACTGGGGCGACTCCGAGCCGTCCTTGAGTCTGCCGCCCGGACCGTGGTTGCGCGCGATGTGCTTGATGAGCGTCGTCTTGCGGCAGAAGCTGCGGAGTGGGCGAGGGGCCGGGTCAGCTTCTTGCGCGCTGGGCCGAGCGAGAGAGGGGAAGAGGGCGACTCACTCCCTCTGGCAGTGCTCGCATACGTACGGGCGGCTCCCCGTGCTGTTGATAGAGGGTGTCAGAGTTATGAACCAAGTCGTGAGCGTGTAAAACGAGCACTCACTGAACGCGGCGGTGCCTCGCGAGCGAGCTCGAGTCGGCAAAGGGACGACCGCAGTCCTCGCACTGGTGCGGGCGCTCGCCGGTGCTGTAACGGCCCGAGGCTGGTCAGAAGGCTGGCCCGTGCTCGGCTCTCGGAGCACTGACAAGCAGCGCGAGAGAGGTGGACTTACTGAGTGCGCTCGTGGACGGTGAGCGCGGAGCGCTGGATGAACGACTTGCCGCAGTTCTCGTGCATGCAGGGGAACGGGCTGTGCGAGTGCGGCGGCAATAAACGTCAGCACTGATGCCTGGAGAGGAGAAGAAGAAGCGAATGCGAGAGCGACGCACCGCTCGTCGGTGTGAATGCGCGCGTGCCTGACGAGGTCACTCCTCCTCGTGAACGCCTTGTCGCAGTCGCCGTACGTGCACCCAAACGGCTTCGTCTTGCTCGTGTTGGCGTTCTTGCCCGGCTTCATCTGGGCCGCCGTGCCCGGGGCCGAGTCGTCCGACTCGCCCGCCGCGTCCCGCTCGCCGTCGTCGTCCTCGTCCTTGTAGATCCCGTCGTCCGTCTCCGGCAACGCGATGCGACCTCCCTTTGCCGCCACGCCGCCCTGCTTCGCCTTCTGCCCCTTGGCGGCGCCAGAGGCGCGGCCCGCGCGGGGCTTCTTGGCCGGCGGCGCGTCGCCGTGCTCGCCCTGCTGTGCGTGCTTCTCGGCCTTGCGTGCCTTGGCCGCCTGCTTGCGCGCCCACGCCCCGTTGGTAGTCGCCTCGCTGCGGTGCGGGTCAAAGTCGCCGTCGTCGTCGTCGTCCTGCTCCATCCCCTCGTCGTCGTCGTCGAGGAGGATCTCCTCGTCCTCGCCCTCGGCATCAATGTCCATCAACCCATCGTCGTCGACAGCCTCGGCCTTGGCCTGCTGCTGCGCTGCGTCCGGAGCAGCGGCAGCGGCCTCGCCCTCGGGTTGCTCGAGGCTCTCGGGCCGCGCGGCCGTCGTTTGCCCGGGCTGCGAATCGCGTTTGGCGCGGCGCGTGGCGGGCATTGTTCTTTTTGTGCGGGTCTAGTGAAGAGTGCTGAGGTGCGCTCAGAGAGAGACTCGAGAGAGAAAAAGGGGCGCGAGCGACGAGAGTTGTCGATCGGACGAGGAGAATGCGGGGTCGGGAGGCGTGTGGCGGTGCGCGGGCCCGGCCGGTGGGCTCGAGGTCGCGGTGGTGAGCTCTGGAGGGGCTCGAGGGCTGTGTGTGATGCAGTGCAGTCAGTACAAAAGCTTTCTAGAGGCCCGTGCGCAGGGCAAACTGGCGCGGACGGACCTTGCGCGGGCAAGAGGACGCGAGGCTCCAGGAAGAGGGCAGCTGACGAGGGCGCGCGCCGCTTTTGACGTGGGGCGCTCGCTCGCGCTGGTGGTGGGCGCAGAACAGCCGCCTAACTAAGACGATAGTGCTGCTAGCAGGCGAGCCCGCGAGAATGCTCACGCGCACAAGTGGCGGGTGAGGTGGAGGTGGTGAAGTGAGGAGGAGGAGGGAAAGAGGCGGCGACGAGAGAAAGCTGGGGTCGGACGGACGCGAGGGGACCGAGCGGGAGGTCCGTGAGCGTTCGAACAGGAGCCCTTCGCGCCTTGTTCGGAGTCACCACGGATCTTGGGGACGTCGGGAGGCGGCGTGTGGGCGGGGCACGGCTTGCTGACACCCTGGAGAGTGGTCCTGACTGGTCGTGCACGCCTCTGGGAGCCGCGGCAGCGAAGTTGGAGGTGGGGGGTGGGAGGAGGAAGAGGGCAAAAGGGGTCCGGCGCGCCTCGGGGGCAAAACTGGGCGCGCGGGGTCCGAGCCACGACACTCGGCGCGTCCGGCTCCGCCTCCTGCCACCTTGGCGGGCTCGTCACCGCTGCAGCAAATTCCGCCGTGTTGTCACAAGGCCACCCGTCCCACCTCCGACGCGAACAGTCGAGGTCGAGATTTCCGAGGCGAACGAGCCTCTCGAGCCGAGCTGGGACGACCGGCATGCAGCTCGCAGGCCGTAGACGTTCCTGCTGCAGGATCCATACAGCTTCAAAGAGTGCACTCGACACACTGGTAGCTCGCACAGCGCGAACCTGGCGCTGACTGGGAGGCGAGGGTCAGCGCTGCATGGGCCGCCTCTCGAGGTTGCCGCGGCAAGCGTGCCAACGAGGACAACGCCTGCACTGCCCTCCGTTCCCAGCACATATCTACGACCGCTGCTTGGTAATGAGCATCTCGCCCTGCAGGTACCCAAACCACGCGTCCTCCTTCTCCCCCCACTCACGCCACGCCTCCCCAATCCCTCTCAGCTCGTCCTCGCTCGCCAAGCCCAGCTCCTTCGCCTTGTCCGCAAACCCACCCGTGACCGTCCTCTCAGCAAACGTCGCCCCCCACTCGCGCGGGTCGGGCGTCTCCCCCGCCGTCGTGACGCGGACCTCGTCTGGCCGTGCACCCGCCAGCAGCGCCCAGCTCTTGAGCCGCCGCGCGGCGTAGGGCTCGCCGCCGCCAGCGCGGGCGACCTGCGTCCACAGCTCGTCGAAGCGGGTGATCTCGGGCGTGAGGGGCCAGTGCGCAAAAGTGCCGCGGTCGGCCTCGCGAGCAAAGACGAGGCGGCGGGCGACGCGGTGCATCTCGCGCAGGACGCCGACGGGGTCGGGGACATGTTGCAGGACCTGTTTACGCGTAGGAGCGTCAGCAGGGAGGCGGAGGAACGGCGAGACGAAGGGAGGACGAGGAGGAAGGGACGAGCCTGGTTGCAGTAGGCGACGTCAAACGACTGGTCGTCGAACGGCAGCGCGAGTGCGTCCGCCTCGACGTAAACGACCTTGTCCTTTAGCCCGAGCTGCTCTGCGTCTTGCCGCGCCTGGACAAGGACGCTCGCCGCCGAGGGGTGCTCGACCCCAGTCACGCGCGCGCAGAAGGGGGCAAAGCCGGTCGTGATGGACCCGGGCCCGCAGCCAATGTCGAGCAGGGTGTCTGTCGGCTTGAGCAGCAGCAGGAGCGGAGCTGCGCAGGCCTCGGCGGAGCGGCTCTTGTGCGTGCGCAGGACGGCGTCCGAGTGAGCCGAGGGGTAGAAAGGCATGTGAGGGAGGGGCGCGCGAGAGTGCGAAGTTGCGTCGCTGGAGGTCAAGCAGCGTAGAGTATGGAGGCAAGAGAGGCCCCCATGCGGAGGAGCGACAGAGCTCGAGAGAGTGGCCGAGTCCCAAGTGGAGGAACGACCTCATCCTCCGACCCAGTCCCACGATTGTCGAGCTGCCTCTGCACCATTCTCCTTGGAGGCACCGTCTCGCAGGCGAGAAGGTGCCTGGTACACCGAGTCGCGCTGTCCCGCCCACATGTCGCTGCCCTTGTCGCCTCGTCCCGACTCGACCCCACCTCCTCTCCTCGGCGTCCTTCCGCCCCTAGCTCCGGCGCGTGAGCCACTACTGCGGGTGTTCACCCTTACCCGTGCACTCCAGCGCTCCACAGAGCGACGTGCTGGCACATCCCTCGCCCGCGGGGCCGGCCCAACTCGCCGCGACCGGTCGAACCCGGTCTCCCAGCTCACCGCCGCGGCGGCACCCCCTCGCCACGGTGTGTGCGGTCCGTTCCTCCGTATTCACCAACAACCGCCGAGTCCGCTGTGCGGCCCACCGGCATATCTTCGACCGACCACCCCGCCTGCGCTTACCGCGGTCCCCGCCCCCTCCCGCCCCTTCCGGCCCACTTTCACACTCGACAAGCTCGCCAGCCATCGCACTTGCTTGCCTCCGTTCGTCAAGCACCTGCTCGCTGGCGAGTTCCGTCCCATCGACGCCCTTGCCTCACTCGTCCTCCTCGACCCGTCCATCCGACCTCACTCTCGACCTCGTCCGCCTCCGCGCAGAGTGGGCCCAAAGCTGCGCGTCGATGGAGCGTCTCTCGGGGCCGTCTCGGTCGTTCAGTTCAAGCTGCTCGTGTGTCAGTCCAAGACTGCGGTCGAAGTGCTGCGCTCCTTTGGGGCCTGAGCGGGTCCTCGCGTCTCGGCCTCTTCCTTCTCTTGAGTCTTCCTCTTGCACAGCCGTATTTGCAAACGGTCGTTGTCGCTTGCCCTTGCGAAGCGCGATGATCGAATCGCGACGAAGCGAGTCACACGGCGGGAATAGCGCACAGACGGTTGCAGGCGGTGCAGGTGACAGAACAGGCTACAGCGAGAGAGGGAGCGTGAGACAAAGCGGCTCACGCACGCTCACGCGAGCACCTCCCACTTGGTCTGGCGCACAAAGTCGCGCCAGGTCTTGACGGGCACGGCGAGCTCCTTCTGCGACGGCGCGATGTCCTTGCCGCCAAAGTCTGAATGGCGAGCTCGCGGACGTCAGTCACCCGAGTCCCGTGCGAGGGGTAAAGAAGGAGGCGAGACGCACAGCCAAAGTCCTGGAACCAGAGGAGCATCTCGAGGATCTCTTGCCCCGCGGGTCCAGCCACCGCGAGGAAGTCGTCGTGCGCGAGCTGGTGGTACGTCGCCTTAGCGCCCGTGACTGTGCGTGCGGGCGCGGGTGAGCACCGTATGAGGGAAAAAGAGGGTGGCAGGAGAAAGGACGACGGACCCTCGTTGAACTGGCTCACGATCTCCTCGAGCGAGAGCTCCTCCGCACACGCGAGCACGTCGCTCCCGGGCCCAAAGCTCTCGCCCTCGATCACCTCGCGCACATACGCACCGTAGTCGGCCTTGGTGTCGAGCAGGGCGATCTTGCTCTGAGGGGTCATCGGGACGGCAAAGACGAGCGACCCGTCGGGCTGCTTGCGCGGGGCGAGCAGGGTCTCAAAGTTCTGCATGTAGCTCGCCGCCTGGACGATGCTGGTCGGGAGGCCCGATTCGCGCGCGTAGGTGGTGATGACGGCCTGCGAGAGACGACTCGTGCCGCGTCAGCCGTTTGTCCGACCAGGCGAGAGAGGGAGAGAAAGGGGACGCGCCTTGGAGTCAAAGTGCTCGACGTGCTTGTACTTGCCGCCCGAGACCTGGCTGACCGGCTCGAGGCCACTCCAGATGAAGTGGCTGACGCCCGCAGCCTTGGCCGCGTCGACGATGCGCTTGCCGTCCTCGACCTCCTTGCCAAAGTTCATGTGCTCCCAGAAGTTGGTGACCGCCTGGGTGTGAGGAGCGCACGTCAGTCTCGCACCGCGTGAGATTGACCTGCGAGGCCCAGGCGACGCACAAAGACGATGTTCGCGCCCTTGAAGACGCGGTCGAGGTCGTCGCGCGAGTCGACATTGGCCGAGACGACCTTGACGCCCTGGTCAGCGAGGGCCTTGCTCGCAGGCTTGGTCGTGTCGCGCGTGACAGCGACGATCTGGTAGTTCTTGTCGGAGCCGACGAGGTGCTGGACGACAGAGCCGCCCTGTGCCAGCGAGAGACAAGCAGTCAGCGATCCGAGCGGTGTCACGACGGGCCCGAGCGGAGCGCACCTGAGCGCCGGTAGCGCCGATGACGACGACGACGGGACCGTTGGAGGAGGAAGAGACCATGGTGGAGAGAGTCGAGGGAGAGGTGAGTGTTGAGAGTGAAAGTGCGTGAGAGGTGGAGGCTCGAGAGCGTGAGGAGGAGTGGTGGGAAGGAGAGAGAGGAGAGCGGCGGGGAGGCTCTCTCTTGTACGAAGGGCCGCGAGTCGGGGCTTGCTCATGCGCTCCAGTCAGCGCGGCGAGCTGAGCCAAGCGAACGTCGACGGGAGCGAGTGAGCCAGAGGGGGCAGTTCTGCGAGGTGGGCGGCGTGGGCAAGAAGTTCCCGACTGGGGCCGCTGAACAAGCGCGCAGAGAAGGGATCGCCGCCGCCCCACTTCGGATCAGACTCAGCGCTGAGCGGCGCTGTGTCACCCTCCACTCCTGCTCCACTCGCGTCGCCTGCCCCCTAACATGGCGACCAAGCTCGCACGCCCACGCGCCCTGGTCCTCGGTGCCCACCGCCACGGCGGCCTCAAGCTCCTCCCACACCTCTCGTCGCGCCTCGACGTCGTCGGCATCTCGAGCGCCATCAAGCCCTTGTCGCCCACTGCACTCGCGCACATGCTGCGCGCGTTCCACCCACCCATACAGGTCCTCACTCTCGGTGGCGCCTTGAGCGACGACGACGTCGCGTGCGCGAAAGAGGTGTGGGCCGAGTACAGGCGCGAGGTCGAGCGGGACCGCGAGGGGTACGGCGGCGAGAGCGGGGCGCCCGTCGCGTGCGTGAGGACGACGAGTGCCGACATCTCGCGGGTCAAGCAAGAGTCGGGCGGCAAGGTCGAGGGGTACGAGGCTGTCGCTGCGGCCCTCGTCGCCAACCTCGACCAGGCGCTGCCGTCGCTTGCGAGGTGAGGTGAAGCGCGCGGGTACGGGTAGAGTCAGTGCCCCACTCGCTATCAAGGGTCGCATGCAGCGAGGCGGCACGTCGCGACCGCCAGCGCAATGGAGCGGGAGCCGCGAGGTCCGGGGGTACGGCTCGAGGCCCCCGAGACCGCGTTCGTGCGGTGGTTGCCGCTCCCCGTCCAGCCTCTGTAGACTTGTAGCAAGCTGCAAGAGAGCGCACTCAGTCTCGTGCGAGCGATCCTGAGAGTGAGGACACGGTGCGAGTCTTGTCATCCGCTTCTCGGACAGAGCGCCCATCCTCCTCCCCGACTAGGCCCCGCGCGCTCGAGTATGAGTCCGAGCATGCTGCGTCGCGCAGCACCGCTTCACCGCCTGCGCCAGCTCGCGTCTCACCTGCGCCCGTCCCCGTCCCCCGTCGTCGCGTCCCCCAGCTCCCCACTCGCGACCCGCTCCTTCTCCTCGTCGCACCCGACACGCACCGACGCACCGAGCCACACGCGCCCCTGGATCTTCACCACCGCGGCCGCGTTCCACGGCAAGCCGGGCTACCGCCCTGCGCGGGCGTCGGCAGGTCTCGGCGCCGACCACCCGCTCGTCGCGTGGAGGGACCAGGCCATGCAGGAGGGGCGCGCTCCCAAGGAGGGCGCGGGGCATGACTGGTGGTTTGCCGAGGGGGTCCCAGAAGAGGAGGGACAGGGGACAAAGGGCGTCGTCATGGGCGTTGCAGGTCCGTCTCCTCGCGCTCGCTTCATTTGCTTCCGTCGCAGGTTCTGCCCCCCTCCGGCATTGCCTGCCGCGATATAGCGATCTGAAGGCGACGAGAACTGACGCGCGGTCTTCCATTCAGATGGCGTCGGCGGTTGGGAAGAGTCGGGCGTCGACCCGTCGCACTTCTCGCAGGTGCGTTCACCTTGCTCCCCGCCATCATGCGCTGTTCGCCCCCTCAGAACGGGGCGAGCACCGTTGCATGCTGGAGGGACAGTCCAGGTGACGCCATGGCAGAGCTGACTATCTCCACCCCCGTCGCCCTCCCGTGGCACAGTCGCTCATGTGGTTCGCGCGCGAGCGCGTCCGGACGGCACGCTGGTCGTTGCCGCCGGCGTCAAAGGACGGGGAGGGCCACGAGAGCGGCATGGCGCTCGTCGACTTGCTCGACGGGGCGTACCAGGACGTGATGGAGGAGAAGGGGGTCGTCGCGGGTGCGTTGCGCGCTCTCGAGCCGTGCCGGCTTTCGCACCCTCTGAGCTGAGAAGCGAGAAACTGACTCGATGTTGTTGCTGTGCTCGCAGGCAGCTCTACAGCGTGCCTGGTGGCCCTGGACGCCGAGACGGGGATGCTGCACGCCGCCAAGTGAGTGTCTCCTCGTCTCAGCTCTCTTCGTCGGCGCCCGCCGCTTCTTGCGTGCGTGGGCTGTTGCCGATTGGGCGAGTGCCAACTTACAAAACACGATACGTCCTACAGCCTCGGCGACTCTGGCTTCATCGTCCTCCGCCCGCAACCCGCGTCGGACCTCCCGCCGACCCCGCCTCCGACCCCTCCGACCGACGCCTCGACCTTTGTCCCGCCAACCCCCACCGTCCTGTACCGCGTCGTGCACGAGCAGACGCCCCAGATCCACTTCTTCAACGCGCCGCTGCAGCTGTCCAAGCTGCCGCCGGCTGAGCGCGCCCAGGCCGACAAGGCTGAGCAGGAGGGCAAGTGGTTGAGGGACTTGCCGAGGGATGCCGACGTCGTGAGCTTGCAGCTCGAGGACGGCGACGTCGTGCTGCTCGTGACGGATGGCTACTCGGACAAGTGCGCCCTCTTCTCTTTCTCTTCTTGCCTCGCGCTCGCCTTGCCGCCGCGGTCAAGACTGACGCCCTGCGCACTCGGCGCAGCATCTGGGCCGACGGCGAGACGAACCGACTGGTCGAGCTCGTGCGGACCAAGCTCGACGCGGCCGCGAGCGCGCGCCCGTCGTCCGAGGCGGCCCCCTCGCGGTCGACGGCCGACGCGGCGCTCGCGTCGTCGGTCGCGCAGACGGCCGTCAACTTTGCGCGGGTCGTCTCGGTGCGGGCGGACGTGCAGACGCCGTTTGCGGCCGAGGCCAAGCGGTGGGACGTCAAGGGCATGGTGGGCGGCAAGGTGGACGACGTGACGGTGGTGTGCGCCGTGGTGCGCAAGGGGGACGCACCGTCGGACGATGGGCAGCAGTAGGGGCCAGCGTGTCGAGCAGGAGGGTGACATTGCATCTCTGCATGAGTGGCTTGGCGTGTTTGCCGGAGAGAGTCAGGCATGCAATGCGCCTGCTTGGCGATCTGTCGCGTCGGAGGTTCCGCGAGCGCGCTCCTTGTGCGGGTCCTCCCTCTCCCTCGCTCGCTCCGGCCAGGTCCGCTCAGGCTGCCCTCGCGTCACTCGTTCTACCCACAACCCTCTGTACAGGGCGGCCCGTGATCCACGCGCCCGACTTCGATCCATTTGATCCGCGCCCCCTCCCCCGCGTCGGCGCGCCCTTCCTCATCTCCGCTCGAGCCCACCGGTCCGGTTCTCGCCTTGCAGCATGCGTGGGCGGTCAGTCGTCTCGCTCTCGACGCGTCTCGTGGCACCACTGACGCGTTTGTGCACCCCTCGACAGCCACCCGACGCTCGCCGGCATCGTCTCGCTCGCGGCGGTCCCCTTGGCCCTCGTCGCGACCCCTTGCTCCGCCTCCCCCTCCGAGGCCCGGGCCCTCTCCGCCCGCCCCACGCGCCCATTCGGCCTCTCCAGCCTCGCGTCCTACACCCTCGCCCTCACCACCTCCGCGCACCTCGTCTCCGCCCAAGCCCCCGCCGGCGGCGGCGGCACGGGGTCGAACTCGTCCTCGGTCGCGTGCGGCTGGGCGAGCCAGTGCCCGCAGTCGTCGCCGTGCTGCTCCGAGTATGGATATTGCGCCGCGGGGACCAGCTGCCTCGGGGGTTGCAACCCGCAGGGGAGCTACGGCGAGGGCTTCTGCGCCCCCATGCCCGTGTGCAGCAGCGCCAACGTGAGTCCGCCCGCTCGCCCGAGGACACCCCGTCCGATCATTTGAGACGATGGCGGTCCCGCATGCAGAACCTGGATAGAGTGCGCTGACACACGGGTCGCCCGCCCGCAGTACACCTTTGCCGACGACTCGCGCATCCAGCGGGACCACTCTGCGTGGAACGGCGACACGAGCAAGTACGACTGGACCCTCGACAAGCGTGCGTCCATCCGTCCCTCTCGCTCCTCTTCCCCCTCGCGCCTCGCTCACTCCAGCCCTCGAGCCACGCACCCAGTCGACTCGTCCAACCCGCCCCTCGTGCAGAACAACGCGCTCGTGCTGACCCTCACCGAGGACGGCGGCGGCACGCGCGTGTCGACGACGCGCAACGTCCTGTATGGGACGATCCAGGCGAGCATCAAGACGGTCGGGGTCGCCGGAGTCGTCACGGCGTTCATCACCATGGTGCGCTTCGTTTCCGCGCAGAGGCTTCGGCGCCCGACGTGTGCGTGGTGAGCACCGAGCTGATTCCCCGAGTCGCTGCGAACGCACGCAGAGCGGCGTCAAGGACGAGATCGACTTTGAGTGGACGACCAACAACACGAACGAGGTCCAGACCAACTGGTACTGGTGCGCGCCGTCCTCTCTCTCTCCTCGCTCAGAGCAACGTGCTGAGCATGCGCGAGTGCACAGGGAGGGCGACGTCGACGACTACACGCACGGCGGGTCGCACACGGCGCGCAACCGCGACTCGCAGTTCATCACGTAGTGCGTTCCCCCCCCCCTCCGCCTGGTTGTCCTCGTCCTCTCGCACTGACGACGGTCGATCGCCCCGTGCGCGCAGCGGCATCCAGTGGACGCCGACGCAGCTCGACTGGCTCGTCAACGGCAAGAGCGTCCGCACGCTCAAGAAGAGCGACGACAAGAACGGGCGGTACCCGCAGACGCCGAGTCGGGTCCAGTTCTCGGTGTGGCCCGCCGGCATCGAGGGCACCGCAGAAGGGGTGCGTCTCGTTTCGCGCTCGGGGCCTCTCGGCGGGTTCTCCCCCCCCCCCCCCCCCCGCGCTTGCGCGCGTGCTGACACGCTGCACCGCTTCGTTGCGCTGCGGATGACACACAGACGATCACGTGGTCGGGGGGCATGATCGACTGGTCCTCGCCCGAGTACACGGCCAACAAGGCGTTCCAGGCCGAGGTGGCGTGGGTCAGCATCGACTGCTACGACAACGCCGACTTGCCGTTCGTCGCGGGCAACAACTCGTCTTCGTCCGACTCGGGCAAGGGCAAGGGCTCGCGCCTTGCCAGGAGGGGCGACTTTGAGGTCGAGGAGCTGTGGAAGAGGCAGAGCGCAGCGACGGTCAATTCGTACCTGTGGGGCTGTGCGTCCCTCTCTCTCTCTCCTGTGTGCGCCTCTCTCTCCGCGCGGAGGGGGACGCGGCACTGACGGACGGCAACACGCACGCGCAGCCAACGACACGAACGGGCAGATTGGCGTCTCGGGGTCGGACCGCGCGACCATCATCAACTCGCCCTACTCGACGGGCCAGAACAGTGCGTCGCGTCCCGTCTTCCCCTCCCTCCCTTCGTCCCCTCCGCCGTTCACTCAAGACGCGCCCGCGCGCCCGCGCGCCCACAGTGCTCGTCAAGAACGGCGACACGAAAGGCGTCACCAAGGGCGCCGCGTCCGGCTCGGGCGAGTCCATCTTTGGCGACAACGCGTTCGGCACCTGGTGGCAGCGCCAGTCGACGGCGGCCCACGTGGGCCTCGTCGTCGGCGCGTGCGCCGCGGGCCTGTTCCTCCTCGTCGCGGCGTGCATGGGCTGGGCGAGGTGCCGCCGCCGGGGGGACGACGCCACCAAGGCCAAGGCGGGGGACAAGGCCCGCCTCGGGGCCGTCGCGGCGAGGAACGCGCGCCGCGCGGGCGGGGGAGGAGGAGGTGCGGCGGACAGACAGGACGCGATCCCGCTCGTGGGGGCCGGGGCGTCGCGCTCGACGCGCGACCTCCCGGGCCAGTTTGCCGCGCCGCCCGTGCGGCCAGGGTACGGCCGCGAGGAGAGCTACGACGCGGCGAGCGTGTCGTCGTCGGCGGCGACGTCGCTGTACAAAGGGTCGTTCCGCTCGCCGTCGCCGTATGACGGCGGCGCAAGGACGGCGACCCCGCCGGTGCCGAGCTTGCCGCCGCAGTTCCAGCAGTTTCAGCAGCAGCGGGGGGGCGGGTACGGGGGTGGGTATGGGGGCGGGTACGGGGGAGGCGGAGGCGGAGGGGGAGGGCAGCAGCAGTACCCGCCGGCGTACGGGTCACCGTACGGGGCTCAGCAGGGGCAGGGGCAGGGGCGGTGGGGCGGGAGGTACTGAGCGAGCGGGAGGAGTGAAGAGCGGAGGCAGTGGGCGCGTGTATGCTTATTCCGTTGCGGCGACGAGGACGCGTGTGTAGTAGACCTTATGCGACTCCCCCGGGCTGGCAGTGACAAGGACAGTCGACTCTCTCTCTCTGTGTGTGTGCTTCTCGTACGCGCTCAGGAGCGAGGTCAATGTACAGATGCACGGCGTCGTTGGGCCAGTTGCGAGCGCGTCCCTCCCTCCCTCCCTGCAGCAACGGTCTTCCTTCCCTCCCTCCCAGTCCGCACCACCACCGCCATCGTCCAAAGCCCAAAGCCCCGAGCCCCGAGCCCCAAGCGCTCTAGTACACGGCGTCCGAGCCCTGTCCAAACTGGGCCTTGCGCTTGAACGCCGCCTGGTCGCGCAGCTGCTCGGGCGCTCGAGAGCGGGGTCAGCTTCAGCTCGGCTCAGCTCTCTGAGCGCGCACGCGAGAAAGAGAGAGAGAGAGAGAGAGATGGGCTACGGAGAGAGAGGGGGAGAGGGAGAGGGAGGGGGGAAGGGGGGAGGGGGAGGACGTACCCAGGTGCGGTACTGCCGCAGCGAGCCGACCTTCTCGGCGTAGTAGTCGGGCGAGGGGTTGGCGGCTGTGTAGAGCGCAGCGGGGGGTCAGTGGGGCCGCACCAAGGAGAGGGCGGGAGGACCGCCCGGGCGAGACAAGAGGGGGGGGGGACGTGCCGGACTGCCGGGAGGGGTCGGCGCGCCAGCGCGAGATGTGGCGGAAGAAGTCTGTTCCGCAGTGAGTGGGTCAGCACGACCTTTCACCTCGAACGACGGCGAGGGCGAGCGAGCGAGCGGAAGCGCAAGCGCGAGAACGGACGGACGGACCCTTGTCCTTTGCCTCGATGGCACCGGCGACACGCCGGTGGGTGAGGCGCCACAGTGCGCCGCCGACTGTCGGGCCGGCGAGCCAGCCGAGGCCGACGCAGCCGAGGGTGGCGGCGCCGTAGATGACGACGGGCTCGAACCCGAGGATGGTGTTGGTCGGGTCGGCCTCGATGGTGGCCTGCGCGCGCGCGCAAGGTGAGTGAGTGGGGGGCGCAGTGCGTGCGGGACTGAGAGGAGAGCGGGGCAGCGCACAAAGTAGCCTGCGCCGGCCGAGAAGCCGATGAGGGTGGTTGGGATCGAGGCGATGAGTCCCCAGAGGCGCTGGGAGCGACGGAGGGCGAGGTAGGTGGGCCAGTCGAGTTGCTGTGCGGCCGAGGACTCTTGTGCGGTGAGCGGGGCGGTGGTGTTGCGCGGGATGTTGGAGGCGAGGCGGCGGGATGCGGGGTTCAAGAGGCGAGAGGACGAGGAGGCGGAGGAGGAGGAGGAAGAGGGAGGGGAGGGGCGGAGGTTGGAGCGGAGTGCGGGTGCGAGAGTGGTGCGGAGGCTCATGGTGGGGCCTTTGAGCGTGTCGACAGGAGGGCACTACTTAGGGGCAGGGGCAAGAGGGACAAGAGTCGCGGCCTACTACTGATGAGGATCCAAGCCGACGTCGGCTCGCTCCCTGTCCGCGAGCGCCTTGCTCTAGAGCCAGCTGCCCAGACATTGCTCACACGCACACCCACACCCACACACACACACACACCGGCCATGGCCCCCGCCCAGCTCGAACTCTTCAAATTCACCCTCTGTCCGTCCCCCTCTCCCTCTCCTTCCTCGCTCGCTCTCTGTCACCAGCTGACCCACCCTCCCTCTCCCTCTCCCTCTCGACAGACGTCTTTGCCCCGGTAGCCACCATGCTCCACTACGGCGACCCAGACTGGTACGAGCGCTGGGTCGGCCCTCACCGCGCAGACTACCGCAAGGAGGACATCAAGCAGGTGCTGTCCCTGCCCTCTCTCTCTCTCTTTCTCACACGCACTCACTCACTCACGCACTCAACACCACCACCCGCCAGGTCGAGCCCCCACGCGACACGAACGAGCTCAAGGCAGAGCTCGCCCGCCTGAGGGAGGAGCGCCTCGCGCGCAAGGCCCACAAGGACTCGGCCATCGCCGCGATGGACGAGCGGCCGCGCATCTGAGGAGCAGGACGACAGTGTGTACGGCAGAGGGAGGAGGAGGGAGGAGGAGGATCCGTGTCTCTTGCTTGTATCGCTACGCAACACGTCCGTTCACGACTCTCGACCCCTTGCGCCGCCCGCTACTCGCCACTCGCGCTCGCTCGTCTCCTCAGAGAGAGGCATCCCTCGCACGCGGCACGAGCTCGAGGCGACGAGAAGGAACGACATGCGATGCTGAACAGAACCCCGAATAGAGAGAAGAGAGAGATGGAGAGAAAGAAACACCCCGCTCCGCGACCATGACACGCGCCACCAGGCTCAGTCGTCGTAGTTGAACTTGATCGAGTGACTCGCCATGGTGATCTCCCCGCCCCTGTAGCTCCCGCGCTTCTTCTTGTTCTTCTCCTTGGTGAAGCCCTTGCCGCGCGTCACAATCAGGTCGGCGCTCGCCTTTGCGCCGTAGTCCGACATGCCTGCAGGCTGTGTGGGCGGGGCGGGTCGTTGGGCACTCTCCGTCAGCACGCGCAGTCTCGAGTGGTCGAGTGAGGAGAGGAGAGGAGAGAGAGGGCCCCAACGCACCCTCGCGGCGAACGAGTTGTCCTTGAGCCTCTCATCAACAAAGACGACCTCCTCGGCCTTGACGCGGCGGAACCTCTCGGCCGTCGTCCCTGCCCCTCCTCCGCCACGAGGCGTACTGGCCCCGCTCCCGCTGCCGTTGCCGCCCTGCTTGGGCGGGAGAGGGCGGGGGGACCACGTCGACGCCGGCGCGGGCGCGGCGGCGGGCGCGGGCGAGGGGGCCGCGGCGGCGGCGGCGGGGGAGGCGACGCGGGCCTTCTTCGCGGCGGGCTTCTTCGCTGCTGCCGAGGCGTCCGAGTCCGAGTCGGACGAGCTCGAGCTCGAACTCGAACTCGAACTCGACGAGGAGGAGGAGGAAGACGACGACGACGACGACTCGGAGCTCGAAGCGGCCTTGCGCTTCTTGCCATTCGTCTTCGCCGCCGCGGGCGTCGTCGGCGCGGGGGTCGTCGGCGGGGGCGCGAGCGAGCGCGCGGGCGAGGCGGCCTTCGCAGCGGCGGCGGGGGCGGCGGCGGGGTTGCGCGCCTTGACGGCCTTGTCCGACTCGTCGTCCGACGAGTCGGACGAAGAGGAGGACGAAGACGAGGACGAAGACGAGGAAGCGCCGGTGGCGGCTGCGGGTCGGGGGGCGGCGAGTCAGCTGCGAGGTACACTGCGTCCGGGGTGGGGGGGGGGGGCCAGGGTGTGACGCACCGGCGGGCTTGGCCGAAGCCACCTTCTTTTCGTCCTCCTCCGAGTCGGAAGAGTCGCTCGACGAGCTTGACGAAGAGGACGAGGAAGAGGAAGCTGCCTTTGCGGGAGCTGCGGAGGGCGCGGCAGTGTGAGCTGGCGCGGGTCTGACGAAAGCGGAGGAGCAGCACGTACCGTCAGCCTTCTTCACGTCCGTCTTGGCCTCCTCCTCGTCACTGCTGCTGTCGCTGCTCGACGACGACGACGAGTCGCTGTCGCTGTCGGACGACGAGGACGACGACGAGTCGGCGAGGGTGATGGCGCCCTTGGCGTCAGTCTTGGTCGCGGCCTTCTCGGCGTCCCTGCGTGAGACAAGCAGCGATCAGTCGTCTGCAACGTAATTCACGACCCCGTTGAGGCAGGCAAGCAGCGCGAGGTCTGCCGGAGTGGGGCAAGCTCCTGCGAGCCGTGCCCCGCACGCACAGCGCAGCGGGCGACATGGCGCGCCTGCCACGAACGAACGAGCGAACAGGGACGTCAGAGTCCGACTCACTTCTCCTTGCGCATCTCGAGCCGGGCCCTGACCAGCCCGACGAGCTCCACCCCCGTGAGCTCCTCCCGTGCGAGGGCCTCGTCGGCCTCCTTGCCGCTGAGCGTCAGCTCGCGTGCGGTCCAGGGCTGCTTGTCGAGCTCCTTGATGAGCGCTGCGGCCGTCTTGGGGAGCGAGTGGGCGCGGAGGAACGACAGGACGTAGAGGTGCGTCTCTGGGGTGGGGCAGGGGCAGGGCAGAGGGGGGTTAGGCGGAGCGTGGGAGGCAGAGGGGAGAGAAAGAGAGAGGTGAGGACGTACGGCGCACGGCTTCTTCGCGGCTGGCCATCGTGCTGTGAGCGGCGAGACTGACTGCGGAGATGAGAGGGCGGCAGGCGGGCGGGCGAGCGAGGCGGTGTGGTGTTGATCGACCGGGCTCGAGCTCAGTTGCCTCCTCGCGGAGACGTCGCTCTCACATGTTGCACGCGGATCAAGGGTATGCGCACTGCAGGCACTGAAACCGACACGAGTTGGTACAACGGCCCTCGGCACCCGGAAACCCCAGACAACGCCCGTCAAGCAGCTGCGTCCCTCGAGCCCCCAGTCAAGTCGACTCGCCCTCTCTCAAGTGTCCGCCGCCAGCGACACTCACTGCACTGTAAGCGACCACAGCCCAAAGCACGTCAGCACACATCACGGGCGGGAAAGGAGCGAGAGAGAGAGAGAGAGGGAACGCACCCTCTTGGAAGCGCGCCGTCCCCTCTGCGCGCACCACCTCGAGCCCCCTCTTGCCCTCCTTCTCCATCGCGATCCCCTGCAACATCTCGACATAGTCCTGGTCCGAGATGCCCATGCTCGAGAACGGGTTGAGCACCTGGTACCCGCCGTCGGGGCCTTCGCCGGGGACGACGACCGACTGGGCGAGCGCGTCCTGGATCTGGTTGTCGGTGAAGCCGAGCGCGCGAGGGATCTCGGCCATCTGCTGCATCAGCTTGAGGTGCTCGAGGTGTTTCTGTGCGTGGGTAGTGGGACCTAAGAGTCAGCCTTGAGGGCTCGCAATGCAGCGAGCCTGGTGACGGTGATGGAGCCTTAAAAGAGACGCACCTCGAGCATGCTCAGGAGGTGCTCCTTGGTGAAGGGCTTGGGCAGCACGTCGTTCATGCCTGCATGTGGAAAGAGTCAGTTCCACCTGCTCGCCCGCGGGCACGACAGCTCCAGGGAGGGGGGACTGACCGTGTGAGAAGTAAGTCATGATGTCGTTGGGCCCCGAGTTGCTCGTCATCGAGATGATGGGCGTCATGGGGTCAAACTGGCGGATGAGCGACGTGGCCGAGATGCCTGTGCGTGCGTGGGAGAGGAGGAGGTCAGCGGCCGAGGGACAGGGAGGGTCCGTTAGTCAAGGGCAAGCGCACCGTCGAGGTTGGGCATGACAATGTCCTGCGCGTGCGAGAAGCACAGCGGATCAGGGTCAGCAGCTGAAGCAGAGGGCAGAGACGCAAGACCAAATGGCGAGAGGCACGCGGAAGAACGCACCATGAGCACGAGGTCGTACTTCTGCGTGTTCATCTTGTTGACCGCGCTCACTCCATCGACGGCGACGTCAATCTGGCACCCAAACACCTCGAGGAACTTGCTGCTCAGCTTGCGGCACACGGCGTCGTCCTCGACGAGGAGGACCCGAGGCGGCACCGTCCACCCGGGCACGTTGCTCTTCCTGCGCGGGCCCGCACCCGGGCGGTCGCCTGCGCCACTCCCGCCCTGTTGCTGTTGCTGTTGCTGTTGCTGCTGCTGCTGTTGTTGTTGCTGCTGTTGAGAGGGCGGCGCTGGCGGGTACGCCTGGTCGCCCGAGTATGCGGGGTGGACGAACTGCTGCTGGGGCGCGCCGCCGCCCTGGCCCTGCTGCCCCGCCCCGCCGCCCTGCTGCTGCTGCTGCTGTTGCTGTTGCTGCTGCTGCTGCTGCTGCTGACCGGCCGCGCCCGACCCATCGCCGTACGGCGCCCGCCCGTTGCCCTGCTGCCCCTGCTGCGGCTGTCCCTGCCCCTGTCCCTGCCCCTGCTCGCCCTCGTGTCCAAGCGGCTGGGGCGGCCCAAAGTCAAACTGTCCGAAGCTTGGCGGCGGAGGCGGCAAGGGCGGGAGGTTGGGGAAGGCGCCACCGGAGAGGGACGCGCGGCGCGTGAGGTCGGCCATCTGGTCGTACGACGCGCGGGCGACCTCGGTGTACGACGAGATGAGCTTCTGCGCCTGTGACGAGGGCACATAAGGCGCCGACGGGTCTTGCTGCGTCGCGCCCTTCGAGTCTGTCGGGGGACAAGAGGGAGGAGGTCAGCCACGGGGCGTCCTCTCGCAAGAGCGAGCAGGAGAGAGGGGCGGGACGCACCGGCCTCGAGGCTGACGAGGTACTGGATCAGGTTCTGCATGAGCTGGTCTTGCGCGACCATGTTGCGCTGGAAGTTCATCATCTCGCCGATGACGGCCTGGTAGTCCTGGCTCAGGTTGGTCATGTGCTGCTGCATGGCGACCTGAGTCCGTGCGAGCTCGTTGATCTGCGCCTGGAGGCTCGCGTCGGCCGGTCCGCCGGGTCCGCCGGGGTGGTGGTGAAGGTGCGCGCCTGGCCCGCTCGGACCGCTGAGCGAAGGGTCGATCGGGGGGCCATTGCCACCCTGACCGCCCCCGCGTCCGCGCCCAGTGTTCGCAGCAGCCGCCTGTGCCTTCTTTGCTGCGGGCGCTTTCCGCTGCGGACAGGGGGGGTGAGCTTTGAGCTACAGCGAGAGGCAGCGAAGAAGGGGGCACACCTTGATGTTCTCGAGGTTGTCCTTCATGTTGGCGCCAAAGTTGGGATGGCGGAACTCCCAGGTCTGCAAGCGAGTGGGGGCGGCGCGAGCGAGCGGGAAGATGGCAGGGTCAGCTCCGCTCACATGTTCTCTCTCTCGCTGGCTCGCTCGCTCGAGGGAAGGGAACGGACGTTGTCGCCGTACGGGCTCGGGCCCTCGTCATTGTTCTTGACCTTGTGAAAGTCGTACTTGTTGAGCTGCCGGACAAAGCTGGCAAAGTTCGAGTGCTTGAAGTGGAGCGGCAGGATCGCCGTCGTGAACTGGTTCATGTCCTGCGGGCGCGCGCGTGGTAGCGGGTCAGTGGGCGCCGCGCAGCAGGTGTCGAGAGAACAGTGCGAATGCGCACCTTGACAACAAAGGACGAGCCGTCCATGCCCCAGCTGACGACGTCCTGGTACTGCCCGTCATCGAGCATCCTGCGCGCGCGAACGGTGGCCGCGACAGTCAGTCTCCCATGCACGCCCTGGTATCACAGAGAGAGACGCACTTGTACAGCTTCTTGACAAACTCGCTCGCGCCGCCCTTTGTCGTCTTTGCCGCGCCGCCCGCTTGACCTGCGCTGCCTCCCGCACTCGCCGCATCGCTGCCAGGCTTGTCGTCGTCATCATCGTCTGCGTTCGGGCCCTGGCTCTGCATCTGTGCAGCCTTGCGCTTGCGAGTGCCGGGGCCGTCAAGGTCCTGCTGCTGCTGTTGCTGGCCCGGGTGAGGCTGCTGTTGTTGTGTCGGGGGAAGGCCGTACGGGTGCTGCTGCGGGTGACCTGGGTGCTGGTGGTGCTGCGCGTACGGGTCCTGGTGACCGTAGGGCTGCATCGCTGCGCGGGCTTGACCTCTGTGACGAGAGACGGAAGGAGGCGAGAGGTGGTCGGGAGGTGGGGAGGCGCGGCGGGAGAGAGGCGGACAGAGGGAGCTAGCCGTTAATGGGCAGCAGCGAGTGGTTGGTGCGCCGAGGTCGAGACCGGCAGGGGCCGCTGTCGCAGAGGGGAAGGCGATGGCCTCGTGAGGAGGAGCGCGCGAGTGGTGATGAGCGAGGCGAGGGCGGGGAGGGGAGGGGAGAGGAGGCTGGCTCGCTGAAACCCGCTGGCTGGCGAGAGGGGTTGGGTGGAGCGCGCTCGAGCTGGGTGGGGCTGGCGACTCGAGGTGCGCTGGGTGACCTTGTCGTCGCGGAGCAAAGGTCAACTCGGTTTGGTTTGGTCGAGCGGGTGGAGGGGGCAAAGGGTCGAGGCTCCCGCCGACGTCGAATCGGCGCCCGGCGACGGCGCGCGCGCGCGGGGGCCACCTCCTCCTCCTCCTCAACTTCTCCTCTTACACCCCGTGAGCAGCACCTGCTTCCTCTGCTGTGTGCTCACATGAAGCTCTCGTCGGCTCAAGGCTGTGCGTGTTGCTGTCGACGCTCCGGGCCTGACTCGTTCCTCCCCGAGCTCGCTTGCTCCCCGAGCTCTCTCTCGAGCTCACGCTGTCCGGACTCTTTACTCTGCCTGCCTCAGCTCTTCTCGTTCTGTGGGCGACCTCTCGAGGAGACGACGCTGAGCCTATCAAGGTCAAGGCGATACCGCCCACGTTCGGGGACGTGCGCGACCCCTGTCTGCCCCGCCCGCGGACTCCGCTCTAGGGGAGGACGTCGGAGTACCCTCCTGAACGACGTGCGTCCCCTTCAGCGGTCGGCGCTTTGCTGCTTCTTCTCCTTCTCTTCTCTCTTCTCCGGACCATGGCGTCCCCCACACCTGCTTACGGTCGCCCGACGCTCCAGTCCCACGACTCGTTCACTCTCTTGCACCCGAGCCTTGACGCCTGGCGCGCCCGCCCGACCAACACGGCGTTCAAGCGCATCAACGACACCATCGTTCACGCAGAGGCGTTCAGCCACAAGCTCTACACCGACCCCGAGGAGCGGCTGTGTGTTGTCCGCCCGCTGCCACTCTTTCGGACCCAGCGCTGATCGCGCGCGTCTCGGCACAGGGCGTGGCAGGCAACTTTCCTGAGCATCGACAAGGACGTGAGGGCATTGTCGACCGAGGTCGAGCTGCCCAACGTCCCGTCTTTCAAGATGAGCCGCTCGCGCTTTGCCAAAATCGAGTGGGTCGCTTCGCTCCTTTGCCTGGGCGTCCATGATCAAGCCTGACGGCTACCCCCACGCGCGCAGCAACTGGTTCTCGGTCATCCCGCTGCCGCTCGTACTCGGCACGTTCGACCGTCTCTGGCACCACCGGCCGCCGCTGTCGAATGTCGGCGGAGCCTGCACTCTGGCGTTGGCGCGCCTCCTCTTGGACCTCGGACTCGTCCCCGTGTCGGTCGACAAGAGGACGGCCGCCCACGAGGCAACGGTCACGGCCGTCGCCATGTGGCTCGACGGGCACTTTCTCGCCCCCGTCACGCTCTGGATCTGGGCGTACCAGACGTTCTACCGCGGAGCGCGCGGGGCTCCCCTCGACGGCGACCGCGAATGGGCAGCCCAGCTGTACAAGCTCGAGCCCGACGGCCACGACCCGCAGTGGTACGCGTACCTCCGTCAGCTTCAAGGCGGACCCACGACGGAGCTGTACCCGGACAGTGGCTCCTTCTTTGACAATCGCCAGAAGGCGACGCAGTGTCCCACTTTCACCGACCTATACGTCGCGCTGCACGACGCTCGGCACTCACTGCTCGAGAGCGCCAAGAGGTAAGTCCGCCGCTCGTCCGCGTCTCCTCCTCCCCACCGCGCAGCTGACACGTCTCTTCTCCCGCAGCGCTAGTCCGCCTGTCCACAAATCGAGATTCAGCGTCATGGCGCGCAGGGCAGGGTGCGTCGTCGCTTTGTGCCTACGAGTCGCGCGGAGTTGACGCTTTGACCTGACAGAGAGCGCGCCGCGGGGGTTCTCCGGCGCAGGTCGCAGTAGCCGGATCTGCACGAGACGCACAGAGCTCTTTGGGACGGCTCTCTTCGTTCTCGCTGCGTATGGATGCTTGCCTCGTCATGCCGAGCGAGGGAAGCACCCCTTTGCGAGGCAAGCATCCGGCCTACCCTCGCCGAGACCGAATCCGAGGGCCAGCGCGCTCCAGGAGCTCACAAGAGCGCGTGAAGAGCGACAGGAGACGCACGATTGAGTCGTGGCCCGCGGCCCAGGTGACGCGCTGGTTGCGAGGGCCTCGGCAAGGCGCACGGCGCGCGGCCCCGGTTTGAGACGGAGTGGAGCCTCACGATGGCGAGCTAGTCACTCCGTATACAGAGTGGATACGAGCACCAGGCTGGAAGTGCCCGGAGCGCCGCACCACGTGCGCTGTGTCCGTGCAAACAAGCTCCGCTCGACCTTCTCAAGGCGCTGGGCCCGTGCCGGGCAACTCAGCCCCGGGGTACACTCTGTCCCAGACGGTCGGAGGCACAGAGCGCAGCTGGATGGCAAGCGCCAGGCCGGCCGCGGGGAGGAGGGCGCCCGATGGTCTTCCGCGAGAGGTGCGTGCGAAGGGTCGGAAGCAATGGCAGAGTCCTGCCTCCCTCCGTCCATCATTCGCCTCTTCGTTGCACTGTCTGTCGTCCGATACGTCCTCCATTAACCTGAGCCCGTCCCGAGGGGCTCCGAGGGAACGTCGGCGCCGAGTGCTCGTCGACGGGCCCGGCGTGACCGTCGGACCGTTCCGTCATGAGCACCCGCTCGTCTGCACTCGCCGGCCGCCATTCAGGCGGTCTAGACGCTTCGACGGATCCGACCGCAGAGGCTCCGAAGTGGCGGCTGGTGGCGACGGGCAAGAACAGCGGCCTTCGCTCGCGCACGTGCCGCCAGACGCTCTGCCTCGTTCCAGCGCGCGCACAGTTGCAGGCGGCGAAGTGGGCCTCCGTGCCCCTCGAAGAGAGCCACTGAGCATGCCCGTGGGCCGCCCTTTCGCGACGAGAGTCGCGACAACAGCCTCTCACCTGTCCGCGCTGTGACCTCGACTCGCACGGCGTCACCTCCGCGGCGCCGGCGCCGGCAAGCAGCCTGACCGTCATTCGGTGGCTTTGCATGCGCGTGCTCGAGACACAGGGGAGAAAGAAAGACAGCTGCGGCGCTCCTCGTGCTTCCCGCGCTCAGTCGTCTCGGCCCTCCTGTTCACCTTACCTCACCTCGACGCGCTCGCTCGGCTTCCTTCTGAACGCTGCCGAGCGCTCTCCTCGCCGAAGCACGCGCACACTGCTCTCAAGTGCTCTCCACAGGACGAGATGGGAAGTCACGAAGTCGGGAAGATTCAGGGAGAGCTCTTCGCGGAGAGGGGGGGTGCTTTTTGCCCCGAGTCAAGGGAGGGCAGGGGGACGGAAAATCTCTACAAAAAAAGGGGGGGCGGGTCCGGGTGAACGCTGCTTAGAGCGCGAGCTGGTGCGAGAGGGGCGAGTAGACCGGGTGGCCGAGGTCGCGGAAGTACGAGATGGCCTTCTCGGCGCGCTTGGCGACCGCCTCGCCCGTGAGGCCGAACTTGGCGTAGACCTGTACGTCCACGACGATGGTCAGCGGTCTGGAAGTGAGAGAGGGGAGGGAAGGAAGGGCGGCCCGGGACGCACCTGCTTGGCCGGGGCGGAGGCACCGAAAGTGTCGATGCCGCAGTGGGCGTGCGAGAACTCGGCCCAGCCCATGGTCTGCTCAGGGGGGATTGTCAGAGAGGGTCAGGAGATGCTTGAGAGAACACAGAGAGAAGCCAGGGTGGGAGGGAAGAGGAGGAGAGGGAGTGAGGGGAGGGGCGGGGGGGGGCAGAGGGGCGACGACGACGCACGGTGTAGGCCTCGACCGAGACGATGGGCGCGCCGTCCGGCAGGACGCTGAGCTTGTACTGCGAGTCCTGCGCGCGGAAGACCTCCCAGCAGGGGAGCGACGCGACGCGCGCCTTGACGCCCTGCTTGGAGAGGAGCTCGGCGGCCTCGACGGCGATGGCCACCTCGGAGCCGGTCGCGACGAACGTCACGTCGGGCTTGCCGTCGACCTCGACGAGGGTGTAGCCGCCCTTGTTGGCCTTCTCGATCGACGAGCCCTCGAGCTGGGGGAGGTTCTGGCGGGTGAGGCTGCGAGGGGGGGAAGCGGCCGAGGGTCAGCAACGAGCGACGACATCGGGACGATAAGAGAGAGATGGAAAACGCACGCGAGGATGCTCGGGGTGTGGGTCGAGGTGAGGGCCATGTAGTACGCGGCCGAAGTCTCGTTGCCGTCTGTAGACGTGAGGGCGAGTCAGGCTACGGCGACGACGACGACGAGGAACGGCGCAACGCACCCGCAGGACGCCACACGTTGCAGTTGGGGAGAGCACGGAAGTGGGCCACCGTCTCCACCGGTTGGTGAGTCGGACCGTCCTCCCCGAGGCCCTGCGGAAATTATTCAGGGGTCAGCGTCTCGCCACGAGGCCTGCAGCGTGCGGGAGAGCTAGGACGCACGATCGAGTCGTGGGTGGCGACCCAGATGACGCGCTGGTGCGAGAGGGCCGAGAGGCGGACGGCGCCCGCGGCGTACGAGACAAAGTTGAGGAAGGTGCCGATGGCCGGGATCATGAGGTTGGCGCCGTACGCGGCGATGCCGTTGGCGATGGCGCCCATGCCGTGCTCGCGGACACCGTAGCGCTGCGAGGGAGGGAGCAGGTGCGGGAGGTCAGTCCTCGCTCGCTCGTTCGTCCGATTCTCGCGCCGTCTCGTTTCCTCCACCGCGAGGACAGCAAGAACGCACAATGTAGCGGCCCGTGTAGTCGCCGAGGCCGTTGGCCTTGGGCTGGAAGTCGACGGCGTTCTTCCAGCGCGTCAAGTTGGACGGGGTCAAGTCGGCCGAGCCCGACACGAGCTCTGGGATGACGGTCGAGAGCTTGGCGAGGAGCACCTCGGAGAGCTTGCGCGACGCGACGGCGTCGTCGGTCGGCTTGAACTCGGGGAGCGCCTTCTCCCACCCCTGCGGGAGCTTGCCCGCGATGCGGCGCTCAATGTCGGCCGCCTCGTCGGCGTACTTGGCCTTGTACTCGTCAAACGCCTGCTGCCACTTCTTCTCGGCCTCGGCGCCGCGCTTGGCAACGTCGGCGTAGATCTTCTTGGTCTCGTCGGGGACGACGAAGAACTCCTCCGGGTTGAACCCAAACTTCTTCTTGATCTCGACCGTGTCGTCGGCCTTGAGCGGGTTGCCGTGCACGCCGTGCGTGCCCTGGTCGCGCGAGCCAAAGCCAATGACCGTCTTGAGGCGGATCAGGGTCGGCTTGTTCTTCTCGGCGCGGGCCGCCTCGATCGCCTTGTAGATGCCCTCGAGGTCGTCGTTGCCGTCCTCGACCGTGAGGACCTGCCAGTCGTACGCCTCGAAGCGCTTGCCGACGTCCTCGGTGAAGGCGATCGAGGTCGAGCCGTCAATCGAGATCTGGTTGTCGTCGTACACGGCGATGAGGTTGCCGAGCTGGAGGTGGCTGTGGGGAGGGCACAAAGGCGTTAGGAGCTGCTTCACGAGCACGTGTGAGGGGGTCCGCAAGCGCAAGAGCCCGCGAGGCGACTCACCCAGCGAGCGACGCCGCCTCGGACGCGACACCCTCCATCAAGCAACCGTCGCCGGTGAACATGTAGGTGTAGTTGTCAAAGAGCGAGAAGTTGTCCTTGTTGAAGGTGGCGCCGAGGTGAGCCTGGGCGATGGCGAGGCCGACGGCGTTGGCGAAGCCCTGGCCGAGCGGGCCGGTCGTGACCTCGACGCCCTCCGTGACGCCGAGCTCCGGGTGGCCCGGGGTGATCGAGTCGAGCTGGCGGAACTGCGGGCGGGAAGAGAGAGAGAGGGGGGGGGGTGAGCTCCCATCGTCTCGTCGACCAACGGGCGCCTCGAGACGAGACGGGCGGCGCACCTGCTTGAGGTCGTCGATCGAGACCTTGTAGCCGAGGAGGTGGAGGAGGGTGTACTGGAGGGCGCACGCGTGGCCGTTCGAGAGGACGAAGCGGTCACGGTTGACCCACTTGGGGTCCTGCGGGTTGCACTGGAAGAAGCGCGCTGCGGGGATTGCGTCGTAAACGTGTCAGCCACGACTCGCCAAACGCGCATCCTGTCGCCTGCGTGCAGGAGGGCCGGGGGGCCAGCGCCTGCACGGCCGAACAGAGCGGCCCCGAGTGAAGGAGCGTGGCGAGACGCACAGAAGAGGACGTGGGCGGCCGGGGCCATGCCCATGGGCGCACCCGGGTGACCCGAGTTGGCCTGGATTCATTCGAGTGGGGAGGAGGGAAAAGGTTGCGGGATGACGGGGCGAACAGAAACGAGCGCCGAGAGCGGAGAGCGGAGTGCGGAGAGAGGGGAGGGGAAATGCGGAGGTGGGTCAGCGACTGATGCCATCTCGTCTGTCGCGGCAGCCGAGGGGTGCGGTGGATTGTACCTTGTTGACCGTGCTGCAAAGGGTGACAGAGGTCGCGAGTCAGTCGCAGAGGTCGAGGCGGCCCACATCCGGCGAGATCGCGTCGGTTTCGGGCGAGAGACGAGCGAGAGAGAGACTGGGGAGGGGCGAAGAGGGGAGAGAGAGGGACGCACTCGAGGGCAAGGGTGCGGATCGTGTTGATCGCCTTGACGTCGTCCTGGTTGGGCTGGAAAGGCATGTTCGGAGTGTAGTCTCTGGTGGCGGTGGCGACGAGAGAGAGAGGGAGAGGGAGAGAAGAGCGAGCAGACCGAGGGACGACGGAGTGACGTTCGGGCGACAGCCACACCACAGCGACGAGGGCGAGGGGGGAGGGGAGAAGAGGTCGAGTGGTCAGCGATGAGGTCTGTCGAGCTGTGTGGCTCAACGACAGGGCTCACAGGGAGGAGAGAGGAGAGGGGGGGGGTGAAGAGAAGGAGGGAGGGAGTCGAGGTTGGGACACGCACCTCGACGACGCAAGGCATGGCCTCGGTCCCGCGGGCCCTTCCCTCTGCTCTCCGCCTGCGCTTGATCTGCTTGCCCACAGCTCACACTCGCTTCCTACGCCCCGGCCACCTCGTCAACGCCGCGGCGAGCCGTTCGCGCCCCCTTGAACCCCCTCCCGACCGCCGCCCCCTCTTACCTCATCGCCCTCTATCCCGCCCATCCACTGCTTCCGGGGTCTCTCGCTCACTTGCCCGACACTCACACTCTCCTCACAGGCTTATCGCTCCCGCCCTGCCACCCCCTACCACGCCCCTCACCCGCTCCCTCTCCCACTCGGCCGTCCGCGTCCTCACACCCGCTCCTGACCAACCCAAACCCCCGCTCGCTCGCCGTCCTCGACCAACGCCAGCTACGTCGGTGCGAACCCCTGCCTGCGGCAGTACCTGCCACAAACCTCTGCTCGTCAGCCTGCATGCCCTCGGTGCTGGCGGGCGGGGGGGACGAGGCCCCGAGCCGAGACGCACATGCCGTGCTCGGTGTGGCGAAAGAGCGCCAGCGCGCCGAGGACGCAGCCGGCGAGGACGGCGCACGAGGTGACCAGCCAGGTGACGAGCCACTGCGCGTCAGGGGGTGGGTGTGTCGGCGGCGAGAGGCGGAGGAGGGTCAGTCTGGGGTGTGCGACGGGAGGGGAGGGAGGAAGGAAGGAAGGGCGCACCACGAAGGCTGGGACGGCCGTGTTGGACTCGAGCATGACGACGCAGCACTCGTTCTGCTTGCTGCGGGCGCGCGGATTCGTCGCCCGGAGTGGGGTCAGGCAGGCTCGGGCGCGGGAGGGTCTGTCTGCGTCGCCACGTGAGTGGGGACGGACCGGTGCAGGAAGTCGTCCTGTCGGCGTCGACACACTGGGGTCAGGTCCTGTGCTGGTCATGACAAGCTAGTGTGACAAGCGCGCGCACCATCGTGTCCCAGATACTGCCCGCGCGCGCCCGCGAGGGAGGGAGAGGTGTGAGCGTCGAGGTTCTCGACGGGCCAGGGAGCGGAGAGACGGACATGTAGAACGAGCTCATGACTTGCGCGCGCGAACACGACGCTGATCAGTTTGTGCCACGGAGCGAAGAGAGCCAAGAGCAGCTCACCGCCGAGGAAGAGGACGTAGAAACGCAGTCCGCTGGCGTGGTCGATGAACCTGCTCGTCAGACCGTGCCCGTCAGTCTCGCTGTCCTCCGCACGTCTTGCACATCCAGCCGAACGCACCAGATCCCGACCTGTCGACGCCGCAACCAGCGAGGCGTCAATCACCGCGCTCGAGCCCCCGTGAACGAGGGAAAGGCACGCACCAGGAGCGCGAGCGGCCACACGCAGACGAGCCTGCTCAGCGCGTTGGCCTGCAGGGCTATGACAGCGAGCCACAGCGCCATGATGACCTGCGCCTCCGACCGTCAGCTCCGGGGGATCCCGCACCCTCGCTGCGCGCAGAAGAAAAACGGGCGTGGACGCAACGAACGACGCGTATTTGCTCGCGAGCGGGTCAAACGCCGCAAACACGGCCAGGCCTCCAAACACCACCGACGCGACCTGTCCGAGGAACAGGCCGGGCGGGCGGAGCGTCCTCCCCGGGTGCGGGACGGTGTGGGTCGCGCCGCCGAGGTTGGGGTCGATGGTGAACCTGTGGAGCGGCTGGGCCGAGAGCAGGAGGCCGACGAGGTGGCCTGATTCGTGGACGAGGCAGGTCAGGGACTTGAAGGGGTAGAGGAGGTGTCGGATCCCGAAGAGGTTCCACGCGACGAGGATGCCGAGGGCGTCTGGGCCGGGGTGGGTCGGGCGAGGGGGAGGTGGTCAGCGCCGGCGCGGAGGGGAGGGGAGGGGAGACGAGGAGCGCGGACGGACAGATCCCCGCGACGAGGAGAGTCAGGGCCTGCTCCTCGGTCGGGCTGAAGAGGCCCGGCTCGCGCTCATCCTCGTCGCCTGGCTCGCAGTCCGACTGCGACGGCGCAGCGGCCGCAGTGGGTCGCGCACTCGAGGACGACCGCGTGCGAGTGGCCGAGGTGGCGGTCGAGAGCGTCAGCCACGGCGGGGGAGTCGTCGGCAGCGTCTCGGACGGAGTCGACGTCGCGCTCGGCGGGCCAACAGCGAGCGTCGACGAGACTTGGAGCGTCGTCGTCGTCAGCGCAGTCTGGGTCTCGTAGGTCGTTTGCGCCTCGACGACCGTCGACGTCTCGAGCGAGGTGGACGTCGGGGAGAGGGTGAGGGTCACGACGTGCGGCGTGAGCGTGAGCGTCGTTTCGGAGCCTGCGTGCCGCTTCGTCAGCTCTCGCGCTCGTCTCTGGGGAGTGGAACGGCTGACCCTCGTACACCGTGACCCACACGGTACCGTGCGTCGTCTCACTTGCGCCGGGGACGCCCAACGTCGTCCAGACGGTCGTAGTCAGCTCCGGGTCGTGGGCGGTTCTGCACTTGGCGCATCAGCTTGGCAACCTGAGCGCGGCGGCAGGCGCGCAGTGCTCACGCGTCAGTAGTCAGCGTCGTCGTCACGATGTCGGTTCCTTGGTCCGCCTCGTTCACCGTCAGCATCGGTCGCGCCTCGACGAGAAAGACAGCCTGCGCACCCCAGCCCCAGTCCCCTGGCCCAAACTCGCCGTTGTCGCCCCTTCGAAAGTGAGCACGAGGGGGAGTGCTCAAGACGGGGCATGTTGAGTGAACCGGTGCCAAGCTGGCTCGAGGCACGAACGAGGGAGCGGCCAGTAGCGAGGAGGGCGCGGCGAGCACGCTCAGCGACCCGGGTGCCAGTCCAGCGGCACTCATGGGGGACAGCAGCTTCGCGGTCGTGCGGCAGTTGGACAGAGCGCACTTGCTTCAACTGAATGCGTCCTGTTGCCTCGGACACGGACAGGGGTGCGTGCGGGCTCGTGGCCGACCGTTCGGCGGCCGGACGCCCGCGCCGAGAGGAGGTCAGCGCTCAGCTCGGTCGAGTCGGGGTTTCTCTGCCTTGTTGGCCGGCGAGCAGCGCCACTGCGCACCCTTCCAGAGGCGCAGAGGCGTCGTAGCATGGTAGCGGTGGCCGTACAGAGGCTGCAACGGCAGGAGGCGAGAGACCGGTCTCACTCGAAGCAGCGACTCGAGGAGGCCACGGGAGTCCGAGGGAGAGGACGCGTTTTGAGTGGCAGCAGTCAATCACTGGGCGCTGGGAGGTAGGGGCTGGCGCCAGAGCGTGCCGCACGGCACCTCAGTGTACGCGCGCGTGACAAAGGTGGCCTCCTGCGTCCTCCGAATGGTCCCTCTCCTCCGCTCCTTCTCCATCCCCCTCTTGCCGGCGCCTGCACGTGCTGCGGCGGCTATGAGTCCAGACGGTGACTGCGCACGCGCGCGTGGCACTGCGTCTCCTGAGCCGCCCAGGTCACCGCAGCTCCCCGAGGCTCCAGAGCAGTGATGACGAGCTCAGCTCAAAAGGGACGCGGAGCTGGCAGTCGCAAGACTTGCGAGGCGCATCGAAGGCAGGCACGCGGGGCAGCACTCAAGTCGAGGCGAACAAAGCGCTCGGGAAGGGCGGGGACGCGCGCGTGCGACAACCGCACGGTCCCCCTTTGTTCACCGACGACGACGCGTCCCTTTCTTTCGCTCGCGGCAGCCGGCCGGCTGGGCTTGTTCTTTTGCGGCTTGCGTGTGCACCGTCAACAAGCGTCACGAGTGCGGGTCTCAGCTGTGTGCGGCTCCTTTCTTCGCTGTCGGCCGCCTGATTGGAGTCGAGGGGAGGGGACGGGGGTCGTGCGGAAGAAGGGGACGAGAGGGAGAGCTCTGGTTTCCCCCGCTTGCCCTCCCGCTCTCCTCCTCTCCCCTCTGGCTCTCCCCTTCTCCTACGCAACGCTTGCAGCAGCTGGTCTCTCTGTCTCTTTGCGCCCCCGTCTTGACTGCGCGAGATTATCCGAGACCCTCGACGTCCGTCCGTCCGCCCCACACCCAGTCTCCTGTTCGCCCGGACCCGTCGCCCACTCATCCGCGCTAGCACGCACCCCTTCGCCGCCTCGTCCATCACACCGGCCGGTGAGCTGCCCCGAGAGGCTGACCCCTGTCCATCCATCCATCGAGGGTCGCTCATCCCCGCCCCGCGTGTTGACCCTCTCCCTCTCCTCCCTCCTCCCCTCTCCTTCCCTCGACTGTGGCAGGCCGGTTTCCCCTTTTCCCTCCTGGGCCTTCTTCCTTCCTGCCTTCCCCCCAACCAAGCCATGGCCGACTACGACTCCCTCAATCGTCCCTTCGAGTGCAGCTTCGACTGCGACAAGGCGTTCGCCCGCAAGAGCGACCTCGAGCGCCACGAGCGCATCCACAAGGGCCTGCGGTGCGTCTCCCTCTCTCTCCCACCGTCCAAGCTCTCTCGCTGACGGCTCCCCCGCCCAATCACGGCAGGCCCTGGAGGTGCGATACGGAAGGCTGCGGCCGAGACTTTATACAGCGCAGCGCGCTCAAGGTCCACCAGCGCACTCAGTGCGTCCACCTCCTTTTTTATCCACGTTGTGGCGTCAAGCTGACCAGCGCGGGGCGAAACAGCACCGGCGAGCGCCCGCATGTGTGCACCTGGCCGAGGTGCAGCAAGGCCTTCAGCGACTCGAGCAGTCTCGCTCGCCACCGTCGCGTGCGTCTCTTTATCAGCTCACTCTCGCAGGACACGTTAGACACCCGTCGCTGACTCGCCGACGCGGACACAGATCCACACCGGCCAGCGTCCCTACTCGTGCCTGGTCCCGGACTGCGGCAAGACGTCCGTCTCTCTCTCTGCCGTTCCTTGGCCTCGTCCCCGCGACTCGACTCGGCGAACTGACTCCTTTCATCGCACGCGCATACAGCTTCTGCCGCAAGACGACCCTGACCAAGCACATCAAGCGCAACCACGTGGAGTACGGCGACGACCCCGAGACCGTCTCGGAGGCCAAGTTTGACGATGCGCCGGGCGAGATCGACTACGAGTACGAGTCGGGCCCTCACACGCCGGACGATGGGGGCGCGCACGCGTACCAGACGCCGCGCCTCGAGGGCGACCCGACCTTTGCGGCGGCGCCAGCCCTGCCCTACTCGTACTTCGACAACGAGGGGCACCAGCACCGCCACGAGCCCGAGGTGGGCGGCGCCAAGTCGTCGCTGTACCCTCCTTCGCACCTGCTCCAGCAGCGGCACGACGCGTCGCCCGGCGCATGGTCGGCCCCGGGCTACTTTGAGCGCGAGCGCAAGCCCGCCGCGCCCAAGATGAGCCGCTCGACATCGCATCACGGCTCGCACCCGTACCTCACGCCGCCGCAGACGCACCCGGAGCGGTTCGAGCGCCGCCGCCGCCGCACGACCAAGTCGCGCTACGCCGACGACGACGCATTCGAGGAGTTTGGCGACGACGACGATGACGACGAGGCTCACTTTGACGACGACGACGGCGATGATGACTACGTCGAGGGCCGCGAGTCGCAGGTGCGCTCTCGCTCGCGCTCTCGCCCGCAGGCGGCGCGCTCGAGGCGCAACGCCGTCGCCCTTCCGCCCGTCTCGTCGCACCAGGGTCGCCCGCCGGTGTCGTCGCACAAGTCGGACCCGTCGCACCAGCACCAGCAGCACCAGCAGCACCACCAGTCGCACGCGTCGCACCCGTCGTCGCACCGGCGCCCGTTCGCGCGCCAGCTCGTGTACGACGAGCCGCTGCCGCCGGTTCCGCACCCGCACCACGGCCACCCGCAGTCGCAGCACTACCTCCCCTCGCCGCACTCGCCGTACGACTCGCCGGTGGCCTTGTCCTACTCGCAATCGCCGCACCTCTCGCACTCGTCGCCCTACTCGCACTCGCAGCACGGGTACCGCGAGGTCGAGTACGAGTACCCGCGCCAGCCCCAGCAGTCTTCGGCCTCGTCGTCGTCGCTGCAGCACCACCACCACCAGCAGCAGCAGCAGCAGCGCCGCCACCACGAGTCGGCCGGCCCGTCGTCGTACCCCATGTTCCAGCCGTCGTTCACGGCGCCGCTGCCGCAGACGCAGGGCTACACGTTCGCGCCGCCGCCGCCGTCCGGGCACGCCATGCTCGCCTCTTCGTCGTCGATGATGCACCCGCACCACCTGACGCACCACGCCGTTGCCGACACGCCCACGTCGCGCTTTGCCGGCCTGAGGATCCGCCGCGCGTCGTCGGTCGGGGTCCTCGACGCGCTCCCGCCGGCGCACTCTGCGCACTCATCGGCCTCGTCGTCAAATCACCTCGCGCAGCCGTTCCTCTCCGTCTCGGGCTCGCCGCTCCTCTCGCCCGCGCACCAGCTGCAGCCCTCTGCCTCGGGGGCGGGCGCGTCGGCCTCGTCGCACCACGGCAGCCCCGTCATCGGCCTCGGGCTGCACCTCGGCGGCGGCGGCGGCGGCACCGACGACGGCTCGGTCTCGGTCGCGTCCGGCTCGGTCTCGACCAAGGACGGCGGCGGCGCGCTCTCGTCGACGCTGTCGCCTGCGCCTCCGACGACGGGCCCACTGCACGAGCGCCGCCTCTCCGAGGTGCACCGCACGGCGTCGCCCGTCCGCCCCTCGTTCGCCTTTGTCGACGGGGACGACTTTGTCCTCCCCGGCAGCGGCGGTGGCGCGGGCTCGGCGTCGGCAGGTACCGGCGGCGGCGGCGGCGGCGGCGCAGCGGCGGGTGGCCCGTCGTCCCCCTCCGCGTCGTCGACGTTCCAGTTCCCGGCGCCGACGGCGCTGTCTGCGCCGCGCAAGGCGTCGGAGCTCGGCGGGCTGGGCTTGCCCGGGTCGACGTCGTCGGCGACGGGGCCGGCGGGTCAGCGCCCGAGCTTCAGCTCGATGACGACGCGGCTGCTCGAGCGGATGGAGGACGAGCAGATGGAGCAGAGGCAGGAGCAGCACGCGGGCGGGTTGGTGTTCTGAGGGAGCTGAGGGAGGGAGGGGAGTCGAGGAGGGTCCGCTGGTCGGAGTTGTCGTCGTCGTCGTTGTTTCCGTGCCTTGAGTCAGTACTAGTCTAGGATACCCGCGCTTGTCTGTGTTCATTGTCTCCTCACACCGCTTGGCTCCTGCAAATCCCACCCGTCGTTCCATCCTCTCGTCGTCGCTCGAGTCGCCCGAGAGAGCGCGCGCGCCTTCGTCTCTCGCTCTTCCCCCACCTCGCCTCTTCTGCTTGTTCGGGCTCTGCTGTGCCCGAGATGGCTTCACTTGTCGACATGGCGACGTCTCTGACCGAGGGCCAGTGGTACTACTCGCGGGACGAGGTGTCACTGCCGCCATCAGTTCGCGCGGGGATGCCTCTGCACGAGGAGCGCGGGCGCAGGGCAAACGCTGTCAAGAGGATGTGGTTGATCAGGGACAGGAGCATGACCTTGTGCGCCTCCCCGTTCCCCCTCCCCTTCGCAGCTGCACCCTGACCCCCTCCCCCCTCACGACTCGAAGCAACCAACCCGTCGTCACGGCCGCGGCCACCTTTGTGCACCGCTTCTACATGCGGGAGACCCTTCAGGACTGGGACCACAAGGTGCGCTTTGCCCGCCCACCCATTGCCGTGCTCCCTCCCTCCGCACCGACAGCTGACCCCCTTTACCCCCGGCTCGCAGACCACCGCCGCAGCCGCCATGTTCCTCGCATGCAAGTCAGAAGAGGAGCCTCGCTCGCTCAAGAGCCTCGTCACCTGGCTCCTCGACCCCGACAACACGGGCAAGCCCATCGACCCGCAGGCCGCGACCGACGTGCGGCAGCGCATCCTCACCTACGAGGAGGCCATGCTGCGCGTCCTGTGCTTCGACCTGACCGTCAGGCACCCGCACTGGATCGCCGTGTCGGCTGCGAGGGCGGCGTGGACGGGCGCCGCGGCCGAGGGAGCAAAGGTCGGCGACAAGGTGGCCCAGGCGGCGTGGCTCTTCCTCAACGACTCGTGCGTGCCGGTCTGACCCTGTGTCTCCTCCTGTTTGTCCCATGAGTTGACCTCTCGTGCTCTCCGCAGCCTCTCTGCCCCGCTGTGCCTGCTCTACACGCCTCCCGTCCTCGCCGCCGCAGCCCTCGTCCTCGCCTGCGCGCAGCTCGACGTCCCTCTGCCCGGCCCGCCACCCCCTCTCGCCGAGCAGCGCGCGCTGCACGACCTCGCCGTGCAGGAGGCCGAAGAGGGCGAAGAGACGCCCGCGTTCGAGCCCCAGGTGTACTGGCTCGACATGATCGGGGTCAGGGCCGAGGACTTGAGAGGTGCGCTGCTTTCCCTTGCTTTGTCCGGCCCACGTCGTGCAGCGCGCACCGATCTGACACGGTGTGCGTCTCTGCAGAGCCCGTCAAGGACATCGTCGACGTGTACAAGCTCGCGAACGACCCCTTTGTCGTCGACGAGGGCGCGAGGGTGAGCCTCCACTCTTCTGCGCGCGACTGCTTCTTCCACAGCTGACCAGCGCATTACGTAGCAGCTCGCCCCCAAAGCCATCGCACTCCTCGACACGCTCCCTCCGTCCGCCGCCGCCGCACCGCAGGTACCGCCTGCTTCTTCCGACTCGCCATCGGCCGCACCCCTGCAAGGAGCGGCGGTGCAGGCGATGGACCTCAGCTAGGCGCCGTTATTCGCACCCCCGCCCCCTTCTGTACCGCGCAGTCCTCATCGGACGTAGCATGTGCCCTCCCCCGCTCCTTGTTGTCTGTCCCTCCTAGCCGCACCTCGCAATCTCGCTCGTCGTTCTCTCTCTCATCCTGGCCCTAGCCCGTGCCTGGCGTGGCATCAGCTGTGAACCGTGCCCTGTTGCACGTCACGCACATCGCGCCATGACCCTACGCGAGCGGATAATGTCAACACCACGCCCGAGCGAGCGAGCACAGCAAGGCCCCGCTCAAGCCGCCTGCATGACCGCGTCTCCTCCCGCGTCGATCGCCCCCGGCTCACCACGAGCGCCGACCCGCGAACTCAACTCGGGCATGGCCGCGTCACCCGGACCCCCACCCCCCGGCGCGACGAAAAGCTCGGGCGAGACGATCACGTCCTCCTCCTTGTCCAGCTCGGCGCCCTCCTCCCCCTCGGGCACGACCTCGACGAGCCCGAGCCCGTTGGCCCGGCTGCTCCCCCTCCTCCCGAGCCCCACCCCGCCGCCGTGCGTGGCCCGCCCTCTCCGCGCCGCCGCCGCATCGCTGTCGTCGCTCGAGCTGTTCGCGATCGCGGCCGTCTGCTCAGCGAGCGCGCGCGACGCCGCGCGCGACGCTTTGCGCGCGGGGCGCCCGCCGCGGCGCGCCGGGGAGGCCGCGCCGTCGTCGCCGCCGTCGTCGTCGTCGGACGCGTCGGCGAGGTGAGAGTGAGAGTGTTCGAGCGCCGAGTTGGAGCGCTGGCGCGTCGCGCGGACGGGGCGGGTCGAGGTGCTCGTGCGCGACGGGCGGGCGGCGTTGCGCGCAGAGTGGCGCGTGCCGTTCTGCTGCTGCTGCTGCAGGCGGCGGCGCTTGTGGGCTGGGTCGTAGCGGTCAAAGTCGTCGCTGTCGCCGCCGGACGAGGTCGACGAGGAAGAGGGGAACCGCGAGCGAGAGCGCGACGTGCTGCGGTCGCGGTCACGGTCGTCGTCGTCAAAGGGGTCGTGATCGGCCTGGTCGTCGTCGACCTCGCCGGGCTGCGAGGACGGCGAGCGCCCGTCGCCCTCGCCTGCCGCGTCGCCCGTGTCGGCGCCCTCCCCGCCCTGCGCTCCCGCGTTGAGCTGCCCATCGCCCCTCCCCCCCTTGGCGCCCACGCCCTGCTCCCCTCCCGGCAACCCCACCGTCCCATCCACCGCCGTGCTCCCAACCTCGACCTGGAGGCCAAAGCCGCGCGTGACAATGAACGGCGTCCACTTGAGCCGGTCCGGCCGGAGGCGGATCCACGCCTGCTTGGTCTCGGCGTGGCGCGTCAGGTAGGCCTCGACCTCTGCGCGCGGCGGCGCGATGCGGTAGTGCGTCGGGATGACGAGCTTCTTCGCCGCGTGGCCGTGGTGCCCGTGCCCGTGTGCGTCGTGGCCGTGCTTCTCCCCCCCACCCACAGCAGTAGCAGCAGCAGCAGCAGCAGCAGCGACCGCATTGCGCTGCTTCCTCGCCGTCCACTGGTTCCCTCCCCAGCGCCGCTTCTCACCCGTCCCCCCGGCAGCACCGCCCGCGGGGGTCGTCGTCGTCGTCGTCCCCGCGCGCTCCGCCTCGCGCTGGACGTCCCGCGTGCTGAGCACCGGCGGAGGCGGCGGCAGGCCCGCCGCGATGGCCGCGTCGCGCTCGCGCTGCTGCCGGAGCTTGGTCCACTGGTTGCCGCCCCAGGGGCGCTTGTGCGTCTTGGGAGTCGTCGTCACGGTCGGCGTCGTGGACGCCAGGGTCTGTACGGCGGGCGCGAGGGCGGGAGACGACGCCGGCGCGTGAGCCGGCGTTTGCACGGGCTGCGGCGGCAGGGCAGGGAGGAGGACAGGCTGCTGCACCGCAGGCGCAGTTGAAGGGCCAGGCGCGGGCGAGGGAGCGGCCGAGTTGGGGAGGACGAATGTCGACACGGGCTGGGTCGGGGCGGAGGGCGCCGCAGCGGGCTCGGCCGTGGACGTCGAGGCGGCAGTCGGAGCTGCAGCGGGAGCCGCGAGCTCGGGCGACGGCGCGTGCGCCTGACTCGGCGGCGCGGCGTCGCTCGCGCCGTTCGTCTGGGGCTGCACTTGAGGCTGTGGCTGCGGCTGCGGCTGCGGCTGCGGCGCGACAAGCTGGGCCGACGGGGCCCGCGGGGTCTTGGACAAGTCGGTGATCCACCCGCGCTCGTGCAGGATAAAGTAGATGTCGTCGCGCGTCATTGACGTCGCCTTGCTGATATCTGTCATCGCAAAAAAATACCTCGTCGAGTCAGCGTCAGGCTCTGGGCCAGCGGACAGCGGGAGCGCGACAAGCGAAAGGATCAAGAAGAAGACGACGCACCTTCGAACCGGATCTCGGACGCGTACTCGCCCGCGGCGGCGGCGGCGCCCTCCTCGCCATCCGCGTCAGGGGCGGGCAGCGCGGCAAAGTACTGTGCGAGGGTGAGCATCCAGTAGTTGCGGTACGACAGGAGGCCGAGGTCCGACAGCGGGCGTTCGGGCGTGCCGAGCCGGCCTTCCTTCTTCGAGAGGAGGTAGCCTGTGCGAACGCCGTCAGCTCTTTGGCTCGCGTCTCGCACGCACGGGGACAGAGAGAGAGAAAAAGGGAGGACACGCACTGAAGTCGATGAGCAGGTTGCCCCACCCGCGCCTCTGCCTGACCGGGAGCGTCATGATGCAGCTCACGTTGTTGGTCGGGCTCCTCTTCTCCTTGCTGAAGTAGCCGACGAACTTTGCGCCCTGCGGGGACGCCTCGGTCATGACGTAGAAGAGGAACGGCTCGACGTCGTAGTACAGCGTCTTGTGGTCGAGGAACTGCTTGGCGAGGAGGCACAGGTTCTGGCAGTAGATCTTGCGGGCATGAACCGCGGGCGTGCAGAGTCAGCACGAGGGGCCGAGCGGGACGCGCGAGAGAGTGAGAGAGCCCAAGGTGCGCCGCACCTTGCTCTTGCGGCCGTCGACCTCAAAGACCGACACCTTGCCGTCGCGGTAGATCTCGTCGCCAGGCGGGTGCCGCATCTTGCACTTGAGCTGCGGTGCGCCACCTCTCCAAAGTCAGCCCCCGTTCGTCCTCGCAGCCTCGTCGCCAGCCAGCCAGCCAGGCAAAAAAACAAGAAACGCACCGCGTGCCGCTCGCTCTCGAACCCGCTCTTCATGTACTTGAGGCACCACTCGCAGACCCACAGCCTCCCGTCGGCGACGCGCGTGTACTCGTCCGGGAACGGCGCCTGGTACCACGTCTTGAGCTCGAACTCGCCGATGCGGAGGTGCGTGATGGGGCGGATCGGGAGCCCGCCGGCCGTCGCGGGGGGGAGAGTCAGCGATGCGCCCGCGCCAGCGGCGGCGGTGAGGGAGGCGCTGGGGAGGGAGGCGGAGGTGGACGCGCGCGGGAGGGACGAGAGCGACTCGGCGGCGAGGAAAGGGGTCGCCGTCCCCGCCCCAGAGGGCGTCGCCGTCCTCGCCGGGCGCAGCTCGTGCGCTCCCGCGCTCGGCGTCCCCGGCCCGGGAGCAGGCAGCACCGCCGCGTTCCCCGGGGCCGGCGACCTGCCCGCCCCCGCCCCCGCCCCCGCGGCCGCGGCTGCACCACCCTTGGCCGCCGCATCAATCGCCGCAGCGCGCATCCTCTCCTGGAGTTCAAACGCCCTCTTGGCCTCCCTGAACCTCTCCCTGTCCGCCCTGTCCGGCCTGCGACCCGTCCCGTCCGCCTCCTGCGCACTGAGCAGCCCGCCGTACGGGTCCCAGTCATCGTCGTCGTCGTCGTCGTCTCGGCGCTCGTCGTCGGACGAGTGCGGCGACGTGCCACCACCAAAGATGTCGGGCCGCGGGGCGAGCCACGGCGCGTAGGGCGCCGCCGCCGCCGCGGCGGGACTGTCGCGCGGCTCGCGGTCGGGCCCCGTGCGGAGGAGCTTCTTGTGCGAGCGGGCCGGCGCGCGCTTGTGCGTCGAGCCGGGGGTCGTGGTGGTCGTGGTGGACGCTGCCTCTGCGGCGGGCGCGCTCGCCGAGCCGAGCTTGAGGGTCAGGCGCGGGACCTTGATGCGCGGATGGAGCGCGGGGTCGATGCCTGTGGCGGCGGCGGCGGAGGTGGAGAACGACGACGCGGCGAGGGCGGTCGAGCCGGCGGGGAGGAGCATGGCGGCGGCGAGGGCGTCCTCGTCTGCGTCTGCCATCGAGACGTCCTCGTCCCCTTCGGCGTCGTCCCCGTCCAACTCCTCCTGCTCCGAGTCAAACACGACCGCGCGTCCCTTGCCCTTGCGGTCCGCCGCACCCGCCGCCGTCGTCGCAGCAGAGCTCAACGCGCTGCTCCTCCTCCTACCCAGCATCGCGCCCCCTCCTCCTCCACCCCCTCCCGCGCTCGACCCCTCGTGGCTCTCGCTCCTCCTCGCCCTCGCCCCCGCCCCCGCACTCCCCCCGCGCCTCTTCCTCCAGCCCTCCCCCTCCTGCCCCTTGCCCGGCGTGCTGACGAGCCCGACAGGCTTGGCCTGCCGGCGCGCGCGCTTGCCGTGCTCGGGGGGGAGGACGGTCCCGAGGGCGGCGAACTCGCTCTGGGCGACGCAGGTCGGGCAGGTCCACTTGCCGCGCGGGATGGACGCGAGGGGCGGGGTGAGGCACTGCCGGTGCCAGCCGCGGTCGCACGAGTCGCAGAAGAGGATGTCGTCCTGTGATGGTGCGGGGAGGCGGCGGTCAGTTCAGTCAGTCCGGACACCCCGTGACACAGGGAGAGCACACAGCAAGGGAGAGAGAGAAGAGAGAGGAAAAGAAGGCACGCACGTCGTCGCCCTTCTCGTCGCACACCTCGCAGCGCTTGCACTCCTGACAGAGCCACGCGTAGCCCTTGACGCGCTTGACCATGCCCCAGTCGTCCCACTCGAGGCAAGTCGGGTGCCCCGAGCTGCCACACTCGTAGCAACTGACGAGGTCCTCGCCCCGGCCGTGCTTGTTGACACTGCAGTCCCCGCCGCAGAAGGCGCACGCCGTGTCGGCGGGCGAGAAGGCCGGGAGGAAGGCGACGCCGCCGGGGCCGACGCGCCGCGGGGTCGACGACGACTTGGGGTTGGCGCGCGAGGACGGGGTCAGGGTCGTGACGCCGAGGCCGGAGACGGAGGGGGAGGCGTGAGCCGTCGCGTGGGCGCCGGTGGAGCCGCCGGCGGCGGCGGGAGGAGGAGGAGTCGCGGGGCGGTCGTCCGGGGCGGAAGAGGTCGAAGCGACAGGCTGAGCCCCTTCTTGAGCACCTTCGTGTCGCGTCTCGGCTCGGGCAGGCTGTGCTGCATCCTCAGGCGGAGGCGGTGCGGGACCCGGGCCCGAGGTGGACGAGGCAGCCGGGTCGAAGGGCACATGGTCGTGAGGCTGCTCTATGGCAAATTCTGGGGCGGCGTTGGTCGCCAACGAGGCGCGCGCTGCTGCTGTGGGGGCGGCCATGCGAGGTGGCACGAGACGGCGGGGGTGTCGCGAGGTGGGGAGGAGGCGAGTGGGGACGGTGTCGCCTGGCGTGGGCTGCGGGAGGGGCGGGGTCACGCTAGAGTCAGTCTGGGTCGAGTGCAGGTGGGGCGCTAGATGGGCGGGGACCCTACGCACAGGGCCGGGGGGGACGGGTTCACACTCGGGGAGGGGGAAGGGGAGGGGGGGGGGGCCTTGTTTACTGGACCGCGAGTGTCACGAGGGGGGAGTTTGAGGGTGCAAGGCTACTCAACAGAGTGACTCGTGGGGTCGAGTGGAGCACCGTTTGGTGGCTCGACGCGTGAGAGAGAAGGGGGGACGAGGGAGGGATGATGAGAGGTCGACGCGTGATGAGGCCAGGGACAGAGTGGGGGTGAGTGGGTCCCAGTGACCTGTAGGTGGGAGTGGTGCTCGCAAGGGCCACACACAGACGCGGCGAGCTGCACCCTCGTCGTCGCGGCTTGTGGTTGTCCTGGACGCGTCGCGCCGACGCGTCTTGCCCTCGCTCCCTCCTGCGTCGCTCTCACTTACCTGGCAGAGTCGACTCTTTTGCCCAGCCTGCCATGCTCCGCCTCGGCTCGTACGGCGGGTCCACCTCGACCACCTCGCACGGCCACCCAAAGTCGCCCGCCGACCCCTTCCCCTCGCCTCCCCTCGAAGCCTACCCTCCTCCCCCCACCGCCAGGGCAAAGTCGACCGACATCCTCATCAACCGCTCTCACCAACTCAAACGCATCGCAAAGGGCACCGCCACCTTTTACCAGGGTCAGCCGCCTTTCTTCCCGCTCCTCCTTGACCCCCGCTCTCTCTCTCTGACCTGCCCGGCATACACGCTGTGCAGGCATCGCAGAGGCCCACAACTCGCACTCCCTCACCCTCAAGAAACTCTCGGCCCCGGGCACCACCCCGATCCCGACCCCGTTCCCCGAAGCGTCCCTCTTCATCCCGCTCCCTCCCTCGTCCTCGTCGTCCACCGCGGCCGGCGCCGCCCTGTCACCCGACGACCCCGCGCCCTCGGCCCTCTCCCTCGGCGGCACGGGCTCCGAGGGGTGGCAGCAGATCCTCCAAGAGGCCCGCGAGACCAACCTCCGCACCGCCGAGGCCCACCAGGAGCTCGCGAGGCGCATCACAAAGGACGTCGTCGGGCCCCTGATGCGCTGCCGCGTCGACCTCAAGCAGCACATTGCCCTCATGGACAAGGACCTCTCGAAGCACGTCGACGCCGTCCAGCGCGAGCGGTTCGTCCCTTGTCTCTCGTCTCTCCCGGCCTCCCCCCCCTCCCCTGCTGAGTCGCCCTCCGCGCGCAGTGACACCGCCGCGCCCCTCCTCTCCCGCCTCTCGACCTCCCTCACCCAGTCCTCCCTCCCGCTCTCAGCCCCGACCCTCTCCCCCGTCGAGGACCCGGTCCTCCTCCGCGCCCAGCTCGAGGCCCAGCTGCGCCTCCAGGTCCTGCGCGAGAACGACCTCCTCGCCGCCGTCAAGCTCTGGAGCGAGCGCACAGAGCACAAAGAGCGCGACACGTTTGCCGAGATCAAGCGCTGCTGGGCCGCGTGGGAACAGGCAAAGTGCGCTTTGACCCCGCGCCGCGGCGGTCTCTCTCTCTCCGCCTCTCTCTCTTCGTCCTTCTTCGCAGGTGCAGCGGAGCTGACCACCCTTGCGCGTCTGCGCGCGCGAACGACCCGCAGCTCTTCCATGCTCCTCGGCAACCAGCAGCAGTCCATGTTCCTCTCGGCGACGGTCGACTCTGTCCCGCCCGACGCCGAGTGGCACCACTTCCTCCGGCTGAACCACCTCGTCCTGCCCGACACGCGCCCCAAGACGCTCGACGACGTCAAGTGGGAGGGCAAGGGCGACCCGCTCACGAGTGTTGTGAGGGAGGGACTGCTCGAGAGGCAGACGAGCATCCTCAAGTCGTGGAAGCCTGGTCCGTCCACCCCCCCCCCCTCTTCAGCTGTCCTGACGAGTGCTGACCCTGCCTTTTTGCCTGCAAGCGTACTTTGTCCTGACGCCCTCGGGCCACCTGCACATCTACGGCCCGCCCCCCGCGTCCGCCACGGCCGCCGCCGCCGCAGAGAAAGCCACCGACGCCCCCGCCGCCGCCGCCGCCGCCGCCGACGACGCCGACGCTGCGTCGCTCTCCTCTGCGCCCGCGACGACCGCCGCCGCCTGCCCGCCCCTGAGCCCCTCGGCACAGTACCTCCTCGTGCACTCGTCGCCGCACCTGTCGCTCAACCTCGCGCTGTGCACCCTCGGGCCCATGCCGACCCCGGTGCCCGCTCCTCCTCCTCCTCCCGCCCTCTCCGCAGAGGACGAGGCTGCCTCGTCGTCGTCGAGCGCGAAGAAGGCGAGCAAGAAGCCCCTCGACGCCGTGTTTACGCTGATTGAGAGTGTGGGCAAGGGGGGGAAGGGAGACGGGACGGGGACGAGGCATGTCGTGAGGTGCAGGGGGGAGGACGGCGGGTGGGAGGAGATGGGTGGGTGGGTCGCCAGCATTGGCAAGGTACGTCGTGTCGCCTTCTTTTCGCTCTGAGGCGTGCGGCGGGACTGTTTTCGCGCGGGCGGGGCACTCATCCCTCCCCCTCCCCCTCCCCCTCCCCTTCCCTGTCTTCCTTCCTTCCTTCCTTCCTCCGACCGCGCCCACCCTCCGTCTCGCAGTTCTGCGCCCCTCCGACCGCCCCTCCCCCTCCTGCCTCTCCCCCGACCCCGACGCCTCCCGCCCTCGCGACCCTCCCCCCCACCGCCGCCGCCGCAGACGACCGCAAACTCTCGCCGTCCCCCTCGCCCTCGAACGCGCACAGCCCGCTCGCGAGCCCGCGCAGCGTGCCCCCGCCGTTCGTGCCCCTCGGCGCTGCTGGCGCCGCCGCGGGTGCCACCGGCGCAGCTGCGGCGCTTGCAGCAGGTCCCCCCGCGCTGCCGGACCGCCCCTCCTCCTCGTCGTCCTTCTTCTCCTCCCCCTCCACGCCTCCCGCGCTCCCCCCGCGCGACGCCACCGCCCCGCCCGCGCTGCCGCGCTTCGACTCGTCGACGTCGCTCGACTCGCCGACGGGTGGCTTCGAGGCGCGCCACTCGGTGCTCGTCATCGACGACGACGAGGGGGCGGCTGGCCTGAGTCGCGCGATGGGCGCGCTGGGGATCGGCGCCGCTGCGGGCGCGGCGGTGGGTGCTGCGGCGGCGGCGGAGAGGAGGGAGGTCGATGGCGACGAGCGCCGCGACGAGGACGCACCGACGCCATCTGCCAAGTCGCCCGTCGAGCTCGAGCTCGAGGACCAGGACGGCGACGACGACGACGCGGCGAGCGACGCGGGCGACCTCGGGCGGTCGCTGTCCCAGTCGGGCGTCGCGCGGCGGGACCCCCGCGAGCGCGAGCGCGTCGTGAGCCCGCGGCAGGGGAGCGTGAGGAGCTTGGCCGCCGCGTGGGAGTCGCAGGGCGCTGGGGCCGGGGCGGGGGCGGCGGGGGAGGGAGAGGGGGAGAAGAGGCCCTCGCTGGGGGTGCCTGCGCTGGAGCGCGGGGAGGACGAGTCGCTGGGGGAGGAGGAGGGGAGCGATGCCGGGGAGAGGAGCTTTGGGGCCGAGGGCGAGGGCGAGGGCGAGGGCGAGCAGGAGCCGCGGGGTGAGCAGGGAGGGGAGCAGGGGGAGCAGGAGCAGGAGCAGGAGCAGGACAGGCCCGCCCAGAAGAATGGCAAGAAGGGCAAGAAGAAGCGCAAGAGCAAGGCGGCCGGCGGGGCCAAGGTGCGCTCTCCTCCCTTCCTTTCCTCTCCTCCTGGCGCAGCGCAGAGACCTGACCTACCTCGGCTCCGCCCCCGCGCCCACAGCCCACCGAGCGGCCCCTCCCGCTGCCCTCCGTCGACCCCGAGCACGCCGACCTCGGCCTCCCCTCGCCGCACTCGCCCTCGTTCGCTGACGCGCGCACCCTCGACGGCGACGACGTCGAGCGGCGGGAGGAGGGCGATGAGGACGAGGTGAGGAGCCCGCCGCCGATGGTGCTCGAGGAGGTGGACGAGGCGCCGTCCCCGGCGCTGAGTCGCGGGAGCGAGGAGCGCGAGCGTGAGGAACAGAGGCAGGGGCAGGAGGAGGAGGAGGAGGTCAAGAAGGAGTGAGCGAGCGAGCGTCGGGGTCGGGGCGCCTCTCCGGTAGAGGCGTGGGCTCTTCCTTTGTGTCCCTTCTCGAGAAACTGCATGGCCAGGATCTGTACTCTCTGCGACTGGCTCCTCGTTGCTTGCCCCCCACACTCTCTCTCTTTCTCCTGTCTCCTCGCTCTCGCCGCCCTCGTGGGACTTCCTCCGCGCGCCCAAAAGCCGTGCAGTCGCCTGTCCCTCCTCCCCTCTCCATGGCCGCTACTTCGCACGAGCTCGAGCGCGAGCTCGTCAGGGCGTACGCTCAAGCACCGGCAGCGACCATCTTCAAGCGCCTCGATTCACGCAACGTCACGGTGCCGCCGCACAGCAGTGCTCTCGCGAGGCGGCTTTACGAGGCCGACGAACGTCAGTGCGTGCCCTTTTGCACGTCTCTTGCCCTTGCCCTCTTTCAACGGTTTGCTCTCTCGCAGGGAGTGGACCGAGTTCTTCCTCTCCATCAACGACGAAGTCGCCGAGCTCGCAGGGCTGCCCTGGCTCGAGGGTTTTGGCGACCACAACGCGGCGGAAAGGCGGGCCGTCTTGGCCGGTCTCAGCCGTTCGTCGCTCTCGCGAATCGAGTGAGCCGGCTTGTGATCCACCCTCTGTGACACTAACATGACTCACGAGCGACCACGCCGCAGCAACTGGGCCTCGACGCTGCCCGTCACCGACGTTTTCGACACTTTTGACCGCCTGTCCAGAGGCATTAGCGGCGAGACGACTCACTCTGAGGAGTTCAGGACCCTCATCGCCTTTGCGACCTTACTGATCGACCTCGGCCTCGCCCCGAAAGTCAGCAGTTCGTCGTATCAACGCGCGCATGTCACCAGCCTCGCCGACTGGCTCGCCTATCACTGCCCGACCGCGGTCGCCCTGTGGAACTGGGCCTACAGCGTCATCTACCAGCATATCTGCACTGCGTCACATCCGAGTCCCGACTTGGACCTGTGGAAGACGCGCGAGGCCGGCCTCCTTGCGCACCGGCGGGTCCCCGTCTTCACCGATTTTTGCGAGACGCTGCACCCGGCGCTCAGGCAATCCTTCGTGCCACGACCAGCAGCGCAGTGAGTCTTTGTGTGTTACCGACGGCCAGGTTGTCGCAGCATTCGCTCACACGCCACCGCCGTCCCCGCGCTCACCCAGCCCGACCCAACCGGCGCACTTTGTCTTTGCGCCACCGCCAAGTCAGGCGCTGCCGAGGCAGGCGATGCCAAGCCAGGCCTCCCCGCCGCGCCGACGTCACAAGCTTAGGTCAGTCGATTGCTCAGGCCGCACCCTGAGCTGCGCTGATTCAGCTCACCTGCAGCACATTCGCGTCCACGCTGTTCAAGCCGGGTGGGTCGGCGTAGAAGGTTCCAGTCCGCTAAGCAATCCACAATGTCGTGCTATCCGTGAACGCTGACCGGCGCAGAGCGCCTGAAGCTTAAGGTGGAAGCAGTACAACGGGACTGAACGGCGCACGCTCGTCGCACTTCCTTCGTCCGACGCAAGCGGCGTACGTCGTGCCAACTCGGCCACTCCGACGTGCTCGTGGATGACACTCAGCCGCTTTGAGGTGCAGCTGCCCTGCCTCCGGCGATACTGACCCGCGCACCCGACTTGGGAAGGCCGCTCAGTCCTGCTCCTGCTTGCACCCTCTCTCGCGCTTGCGCGGCTCACGCGGGAAGTCCTACCTGGCACTACCTCACCGAATTGTGCACTCATGCCGCCCCTGCAAGCTGCCCCTCAAATCTCTGCGCTACCCCGCCCTCTGGCACTCGTCCCTCGCCGTGCTCACCACCCTCTTGAGCCACGCCATCTCGAGCCCGCCGAGCCCCGCACGGCTGCGCACGAGCTCAAAGAAGCTCTCGAGCATGCTCTGCTCCAGCGCGAGAAGGTCGACGAGAGCCGGGACCGAGTCCACGCCGCTGTCGAGGAGCGCACGCGCCACGAGGGAGTGGTCGCGCGCCCGGTGGACGGCGGTGAGGAAGGCGACGAGGGGGGTAAGGAACCCCATGGCGTCGCCAGCGGTGAGAGAAGCGGCGGACACGGCCGGGACGGATCGAAAGAGCACGGTCGACGAGAAGTCGACGTGCGCGCTCGGACTCGAGGGCAGCGCCGCCGACTCGGCCGGCACCGGCTCTGTGATGGTCGCCAGAGTCAGAGGCTCCTCGTCGGATGAGCTCTGAACCAAGGAGACGCCCTCCGACTCGCTCGCTCGCTGCCGCGACAGGCTCGAGACGCAGTCCTTCCGCAACGCAAATCTTGGAGTCCGCGACGGCGCGAACCCGCCGATCGGCCTTCGAGCGTCCTTGCGGCGCTTGCGCACGGTGGGTTGGGCGTTTGGGAAAAGGTCGGGTCCGAGCAGGGCCGACCAGTCGATCGCGTCGAACTGCTGCTGCGAGAGCGCGTGACCGTGGATCGCCTGCCTGACTGCGCACGGAAGGTGTCAGCGTGTGGCTGGCCCAGGGGCGTAGAGGCCTGACAGGGCGCACGGGGCAAGTCGTCCGAGTTCGCGCGGCGCACCTCCGTGAGGTGGTTGTTGACCTGCACGCGGTCGCGGAACTGGCCCGTCTGCCGACGAATGTACTCGCCAATCACGTCGGAGCGAGTGCCGAGCTTGCCGTCAAAGAGCCTGCGCGTGCCCGTCCCGCCGAAATTGGGGATGAGGTGCACCGCTGGGAGCGGACGCGCGGCAGGATGATCAGCCCCCGCGCGCGAGAACGTCTGTAGCGGACTTGAAGAGACGTAACACACCTCGCAGGAACGCGTTGTGGACCTCAGGCACCCAGACCGTCGCTCGCCTGTGGCCCCTCCGCCGCTTGGACCGCGGCTCGTACTCGCCCGCCTGACCGTCGTCGCCGAGCTGCGCCTCGCTCACGTCTGTGTCCGATTCGGTGCCGTCGGCCGGGTATGGGTCCCTCATGTCGGGCACGACGATGTTGCGAAGCTGGTGGTGCGTGAGAGCGCGAGAGGCCGCGCGCTCCGACGCGAGCGAGGGGCCTGGGTCGGGCGGCGGCGACGAGGCGGGCAGGCGAAGCGAAGACAACGAGCGCGGAGGAGCAACGACGACGTTGACGAGATCGGTCATGTGCCCGAGGGGCTGGTCGACGGGCGCCGGAGACGAGATGGGCTCATCTGCCGGAGGAGGCGAGGGCGGTGAGGGCGAGTCGCGCAGCGCTGCGGCCCAACAGGGAGGCTCGTAGCTGGAGTCGGAGAGCTGATTCAAATGCTCTGGGCTGTGCTCCATGTCGTCCGGAGCGATTGTGGGGGAGAGAGAAGAGGAGGAAGGAGGGAAGAGAGGTGGACGACCGAGGCACGCGCCCCTCGGGCCCTCGGTCCGTCGAACTCGCCGCTCCGCCGCGCTCGAGCCCCTATCTCTCTCATGTCGCGATTCGGAAAGTTCAGCGGCCCATGTTCCGCGGTCTGTCCGCCCCTAGCTAGAGCCCGAGATACTCCCTCAGCACACTCCACCACCCTCTGGCCCGCAGCTTGCCCCGCTCGACCCACACGCGCAGAGCCGCAAGGACGTCTGCCGCCGTCTCCTGAGCGAGCTCGTACGGTGGGCGCGTCAGCGCAGGAGTCGGTACGGCGAGCGCGACAGTCGGCAATTGCGTCCAGTCGTCCGAGAAGGTGGGATGCGGGGAGAGAGTCGAGATGGCGGAGGCCGAGGACGAGGGCGAGAGGATGAGGGTGACGGTGCGCGTCGCCGTGGTCGCGGTGGTGCTCGTTCGGCGCTCGGTCGAGGTCGAGGTGATGGTGACGGTGGACGTCGACACGCGCTCGACAGTCGCAGTGGCGGTCACGGTGTGGGTGACGGGCGTGCGGAGGATGGACGTCACGGTCGACAGGACAGGCGTCTCTGAGACGACAGACGCAGTCGAGAGGGCCGGCGTCGACGACACAGCCGCGAGCATGGAAGACGAAGGCGGCGGGAGGGTAGACGGAGAGAGAGCGTGGTAGAGGACGAGGGCGGCGAGGACGGCGGCGACCTGCATCAGGAGGGAACGCGGCGACCACGACGGTGTTGCGTCCCTCCTTGCCGGCGCTGGTGCCGGTGGCACAACGGGAGCCACGGTGGCTTCTGGTCGGGGGAGAGGGCTGAAGACGAGGTCGAGTGGCGCGGGTCGGTCCGCCGCAGCTGAGAAGCGAGTGAAGGTGGCCAAGTGGCTTCCGCTGCTGCGTCCGAACTCGCAACGCTCGCCAGCCTCGACAGAGTAGCCTGTAGGGACACAGCATCAGTGCGTCATCGAGTATGACAAAAAGGAGCTGCACGCCACGCACCGTGCGGCACAGCGACGACGACCTCGAGCTTGGCCACGCTCACCTCGAGCTCGAGCAGCTCGACGCGCACGCTCGCCGCACCCCGCACCTTCTCCTCGAGCGTTCGCACCTCGAAGACCGCCTCCTTGAGCGCGTCGACCTCGATCGTCCTCGTGGACGACTCGACCGCGCGCGCGTCGACCTCGGCGCCGCTCGCGTCCCAGCAGCGCAGCGGGCTCGCACGATCGGGCGCACGCAGCTCGCCCGTGTAGGGCTGAGCAAAGACGTAGCGGTGGAGGAGGCGCCAGGGTGCTGTTGGCTCGGAGGAGGCGGGCGGCGGCAAAGTGGTGACTTCGACGCGGACGTGCGAGAGGGACCGGGTCGGCGCGCTCCGGTTGTGCGCCGGAGCAACCTGGCTGGCGGTCGGAGGGGGCGAGGGTGAGGGCGAGGGCGAGGATGACGGTGAGGGCGAAGGGAGCGAGGGCGCCGCAGGTCGCTCGGTGCGGGTCGACACGTCGAGTGCGGGCTGCTCGTAGGCGATTCCGGGCGCGTCGCCGGGCTGAAGGAGCTCATCAACGGCTCGGACTGCTTCAGTTTCGGACGCAGGCGGCGTCTCGTCCTCTACCGCGAGGAGCGTCTCGTCCGCCAGGAGCGGCTCACGAGCTGACGAACGCGGCTCCTCGGCATCGGCGAGCCGCAGCTCAACCTGGACCGGCTTGCCCGGCGCTCCACCCGCGTTGCGGGAGGTTGTCCACCGCGCGCTCCGGCCAACCGCTGGCAACGGGCTCGGCGGTGCGTTGACCGCCTCGTCGTTCAGGGACACGCTCCCGTCGAATGCGCTCGAGAGGACGTCGACTCGCCAGGCTGGCGAGGCAGGAGAGACCGAGACGAGAGCGTCCTCGGTGTGCGCCGCGGGGATGGAGAAGGGCGGGAGCGCGAGGCGTGCGCTGCTGAATCCAAGGGCCTCGGCGGGGAAGGCGAGGACGAACTGGCAGGCAATGGTCGGCGCCGCTGGCGGTTCCGGCGCGCCTGCAAGGGCGGCGAAGCGTCGGAGCGCGTCGCCCACGCCGAGCTGCACGCGCAGGCGAGCTGTCGGTGCCGGTCTGCGCTCGTCGGCCGGCCGCGGCTCGAGCAGTAGCGGCGGCACCGGCGACGGGCTCTGCCCTGTCTCGCTCGCCTCATCCCCCTCGGCACCCTCGGCAACGTCGCGGTCCTCGAGCGCCGACACCTCAAAGCTCATGTCCATCGCGCTCGCCTCCGGGTCGAACGGCGCCGGCGTCTTGAGCAGGCTGAGGCCGCCGCGCTCACGCCCTCCTGCGCCGCTCGCCACGGCGACAGCGTCCCGGCGGCGCTCGTCCTTGCCCGGGCTTGTCTGCATTTCGGCAAAGCTCGTGTCGAGCACGGGCGGCGCGGGAGGCGCCGTGTCGAAGAGGGAGGTGAAGCTCGGTGGGCGGGCCTCGGTCGCGCGCGGGTTGAGAGGGCGGCGTCGCGAGGCGGGCGTGGGTATGAATGGAAACGGAATAGGGGTCGAGGAGGAGACGCTGCTTGAAGGAAGAGATTGGAAAGAGTCGTCGAGTGGCGAGGCAAAGTCGTCGAGCTCGCGCGGCAGGGGAGGGAGGAAGGGCGAGGCTGCAGGGACAGCCGGCTGGAGGGAAGCCGTCGACGCTGTCGTTGCGCTCGACGAGCGCGACAAGAGTGGCCGACTCGGAGCCTCTGCCCCCGCAGGCGCGAGCTCGTAGCCAATGACAGGCGTGTCTCCCTCGCCATCGTAGCTCGACACGGTCGGCAAAGCTGCCGTCGCCAGATCCAGCTCGAGCCAGGCCTTCTCCCTCAGCCCGGCGAGCTCGAACTCGCCCGAGATGCGCACCTCGGCCGTCGCAGCGCCGTCTTCTTGAAGCGTCCACGCCGTCTCGAGCGCCGCGCGAGGAAGGACGAGAGGCGCATCCTCGCCGGAGGGGCGTTGCGGTGCCCATCGCAGGCACAATGAGGGCGAGGACGGGAAGGAGCCCGTGACCTGTGTCGCACCCTTGAGATCGGTCGACTCGGCGTTGCTGAATGAGGGGCGAATGGAGAGGTCCCAGGCGGACGAGGCTGCCGAGGCCGGTGGTGACGGAAGGGTGAAGAGTAGCTCGGAGCGGAGACAGAGCGGTGTCGGGATGGAGATCTGAAAGCGTGCTCGTCAGTTTTTCTGGCGCTCCTAAGCTTGAGAGAGAGAGGAAAAGAACGCACGGCGTTCGCGAAGCGTGGCAGCCTCAGCGGTCCGAACGCCGTCTCGAGGTCGAGCACCACGAGGAATTCCACGCTCGCCGATCCGTTGCCGTGCGGAGATACTGGCCTCTGCGCGCCGCCGTGCCCCCTGGCCGCGCCCTGCCCCTGACCCGCCCCAGCGAGAGTGAGGAGCACTTCTCCATCGCGCTCGCTCACCTCTGCAGTCCTCCTTGCTGTTGCCTCGCCCGGCGAGCTCGGCGAGCTCGAGAGCCGCGAGAGGAGGTCTGACGCGGCTGAGCTCCGGCGCCTGACCCGGCGCAGTGCCTCGTCGTCGTCCGGGGGGGGCAGTGCGCTCTGCAGGCTCAAGTTCCGAGCTGCGGCATGCACGGCCGGCGAGTCGGAGGGGTGGAGTGGGAGGGCATGCGCTGAAGAGCCGCGCACGCTCGTGAGTGGGTCGAGCGTGAGGAGGTGGTGCTCTGGCGAGGAGGAGGTGGTGGGGAGGACGACCTGTGGGGAGTGTCAGGCTTAGCGGGGGAGTAGGGACGAGACTGTAAAGCATGCTCACCTTGCAGTACAGCCTTGCCGCAACGCCCTCGTCGTGTGCCCGTGCGTCGACGACGAGGCGCCGGACGAGGCGGAGAGCGGCCGAGGAGGGCGTCGAGTGGGGCTCGCTGTTGGTCGGCGAGATCGGAGCGCCCATCGTGAGCGGTACCTCAGAGCGTAAGAGGCGGTCTGAATAGCTCAGAGTGCCGCAGGAGCGAGGATCGGGTGAGTGGGGGAGTAAGAGCCTGATGAACTCACGGTGGCTCGCGACTGGCTCGTTCAGCGAAAGTCGTGCGGCTCGCGTGTCCAGGACGAGCACAGTGGTCTGAGAGAGCGGCTTGCGGGCAACGGATCTCAGAGAAGAGAAAGAGCGAACGCAGTCGCAGATCGAGGTTGCACAAGGTGGAGGGAGGCGGGAAATGTGAGGGTGCGAGAGATAGACAGATGCAGGGAATGAATGAGTGAGCAAAAGAGAGAGAGAGATAGAGAGGATCGTCCAGCGGTGGTAAGGGAGGCGAGGCAGAGAGGGAGAAGGCGCCTAGAGGGCCGCGCCCGGCGTCGTGTTGTCCTCCTGCGACCCCAGCTCCTTGACCGCAGCGACCTCGTCCTTCTCCTCCTCTGCCTCCTTCGAGGCTGTGGCCTTCTCCGTCTCCTCGTCGTCGCCACCCATGTCGAGCACGAACACCTGGTCCTCCCTCCTCGGCGTCCCCGGCTCGCTCCCGTACGGGCCCGCCCCGTGCGGGTGCGCGTACGCGCCAAACATGGTGCTCGGCCTCGTCGCGTCCGTCAAGGTGCTCTGCACGTCCCAGTCGAGCGTCCCAGCCCCACTGCGCACGCTCGCGTTGAGACTGCTCCCCGTCCGACCGTGCCCGTATCCGTGCGCGAACGGCAGCACGGGTGCACACGAGTCGTCGCGCTTGAGGCGCCCGTCGCCGCCGAAGCGGCTGTCGTCGCCCTCGAGCGTGCGCGGCGCGTTGGTGCCCGCCGCGGCGTCGCCCTTGGCGCCCTTGCGGACGCGCTTGACGGTCGCGGCGCGGTTGACGGGGCGGCCAGAGTAGCGCTCCCAGTCGACGGCGAGGAACGACTTGGTGAAGATGGGGAAGGGCGACGAGCGACGGAACATGAAGTAGATCGTCGACGCGAGGAGGGTCGCAAAGGCGCAAGCGAGGAAGAGGAAGCAGCTGTGGGTGAAAGTCGCAGAGTCAGTGCCTCGGCTGCCGGATGCCATCGCGCAAGTCACCGGCGAGTCAAGGAAACCAGCGCACATCCAGCTGTCGACGCCGAGGCAGAGGTCAGCACGAGCTTCTCGCGGGAGGGAGAGCGAAGGTGGGACGCACGTGAGGGCAAAGACGCAGAGGAGCATCCTGCAGATGGCGTAGCCACCGCAGTGGTACATCAAGCCGGGCGTCCTGCAGGAGCGAGTAAGCGGACGCAGGGTCAGCCTCGCACGAGAGAGAGGGCAACCGGAACCCCGTCAAGTGACGGAGAGGGGGAGGGACGCACTCGGCGTGCAGCGTGCTGACCGAAATCAGGACCCAGACGCCCGTGCCGCACAGGCAGATGAGCTCTGCGGCGATGCTCCTCGAGAACTTGGCGACCTTGTCGCGCTTGCTCCCGACGGCCGGGTCGCCCTTGCCCGGAAGGCGGATGGCGTAGGGCCGCGAGTAGAGGAACCACACGGGGAGGCAGGTCCCAAGGAAGGACGTGACCACGATCGAGGGCACGACGTGCTGGAACGAAACGGTGAGGCTGAGCTGGTACGCCAGGAGGACGAGCGACGCGACGAGGTCCAACACGCTCGAGATGAGGACGAGCGTCATGAGACCCTGGCGGATCTTGGGCAAGACTGCCAGGCAGGCGACGAGGCGGGTCATGATGGATCGATTTTGCTGCGAGTCGGCCTTGAGGCGTGGCTCGATGCGGCGAGGTCGGGTGTGTTGGGCGAAGGGAGGTGCACGGAGGCGAGGGAGGCTGGATTGTCGGAGCGCCGGTCGAGCTGGTGGGGTGCCGTGTGGGCGTCTAGGGGTCAGTCGAACGAGTGAGTGCTTGTCGTTACGTGCTTGTGCGAGCGATGGTCGAGATGGAGAGCGAGCGAGAGTTGAATCTGTTTTCCCCGGCCGGTGGACTCTCCGACGCGTCGAAACGCGTCTAGTCGCTGCGGACATGCGGGCAACGTGCCTGCAGGTTGCACGTGCGGCACATGTCTAGAAGGGAGGCTGAACTGCAACATCCCTCTCACATGGCGGTCAACCGCACAAGCCGCACCTCGCCTTCGCCTTCCCACCCTTCCGCCCCGACCAGCCCGCTCTGACCTGGAGGCACCTGCAGCTCGACCGCCTCGACTCGCAGCTGCCGCTGCTCTGTTCGCGCAGGATGCATCAAACAGGTCAGCACGCAGTCGTGCGAGGGCAGAGAGTCCGCAGAGAACCGGGCGCACCGCACTCGCGTAGGAAGAGGGCCCAAGTCGACTCGTTGCGGACGGTCCCTGCGACAAGCGCTTGCGGCGGCGGCGCTGCTGGAGCGCCCCCGTCCGTCGCGGGTCTCAATAGCCACGCGAGCGTTGCCGCAAGCAAAACGGCGAGTGCAGGATCGTAGACCTACAGGCGAGGACGGTGAGGGCCAGGAAAAGCTGCGGGAGCGAGCGCGGGAGGGACGCACGATGTCGGCGCCAATGATCAAGTCAGGACGCGCACCACCGTCAAAGGCGTTCTGCTCCCACTGTGACAGCTCGTCGGCGTTCGCGGCTGGATCGCTGGCGAGCTCCCAGTCAAGCTTTGAGCACTTGGCCAGGTCGTCGAGCCCATCTGCCGGCGCAAGCGTGTCAGTACGCCTATCATGAGCCTCGCGCTACTTATAGCGAAGCCCGTGACGCACTCAGTTCGAGGTTGGTCGTGAGTACATCCAGCACCTTCTCGTCGACGTCCGTCGCCAAGATCCGTCCCTCTCTTCGTCCTTCAGCGCGCCACATCCTCGCCGCGACCAGCGAGAGTAAGCCGACGCCCGCGCCGAGTTCGAGGATGCGGTGCGAGTGCGCGAGGATGGACGGCGAAGCGAGCAGGTGGTTGGACAGGGCGATACACGCTTGCCTGCGGGTGCGGCCGGGTCAGCACGAGTACGTCGCGTACGGCCATCGGCAAGAGAGCAGACAGTATTCGTACCAGGTCCGGAGCCCGGTCGTGCCTGTGTCAATAGATTGAGGTCAATACCGAGGCTTGACAGACACCAGAGAGGCCGCGCACCTCCGCTGATGAGCCTTCCTTCCTCCCTCGTGCGCAGACTCTCCCACTCGTTTGGCGGCTTCGACAGGTCTCCCCAGTAGTACGTGCGCGTCGACACGCCGGGCGCGCCCGCTGATGCGCCGGACGAGAGGAAGTCGACCATGGCCTCGAGGATGTCGGGGTGGACCTCCTGCAGGCGGCGAGTCAGCATGCGCGTGAGGGCACCGTGAGGACAGAAGAGTGCAGCACCTCGTCGTCAACCTGGTCGTCCCCCTCGGCACGTCTCTCGGCGAACCCCTCCTCGACCCCTTTGACCACCCTCCGCCAGAACACCCTCTTCCACGCTGCGCCACCGGTCTCCTCTTCCGCCTGAGCCTGGACCTGGTCGTGAGCCAGGAGGTGGTCGACGAGGTACTGCTGGGTTGCCGGGAGCGAGAGCTGGCGCGAAGAGGGAAAAGGCAGGTGTGCGGGTGAAGAGGGCGAGAGAGCCGCATAGTGTCGCAGCAGCAAGGGCAGCTGGTCGTCCATCTCTCTGGCCCTGTCGCCCAGTTTGGGAGGTCGTCGAGCAGCGCGAGAGCGAGAGCCTCGGCGCAGCGACTCACATCTCCAGGGTCTCCCATCTTGACCCCGCTTTCCCACACTATGCCGGCTCAGACGCGTGCTCACGGCGCTACGGCAGCTACTAGCGCCGGGATGAGCCAAGTTAAGCTCCATTCGTTGAGGACTCGGGGAGAGGGAGGGAGGCGAAGGAGGTCGCGACTGATGAGGCTTTGGCAGGTGCGCACCTCTCCCTTGGTCGCTATGAAGCTCGCAGAAATTGACGAAGAGCCCTGCAAGCTGTCCAAAGCAAGGTACCGACTCGGGGTCGGAGATTGTGACGGCCTTGTCGTCGTCTTCGCAGGTGCGCCCTCCGACGCACTGACCGCGACTGTGTCCAGCGCGCCATCCTTTTACTGTCGAGTCTGATGTTCCTACAGCCACAGCCAGGCCGCGAAGTGCCTGACTGAGGTCTTGGCCCTCGTTTTAGCCGAAGACGTTATCGGCAAGCGTGACTTCGCTCGATGCGCCCCCGGGTCGGTTGGCACGCTTGCCAACGCTTAGCTGACAGAGTCCGCCGTGCCTGGCATTGCTGATGGCGAGTTCCTACACGGCGAGGCCCGGTGGGGCTACCTGTTGCCCGGCTCGCGCGACACTCTGGACTCGACCCGCCGACTCGCCGTTGGTGTCCAACATCCGGAACCTCGACATTGACATCTCCTTCCACGGGATCACTACCGAAATATACAGCTTCACTCCGGCTTTTAGAGCGGCTTAGGAGTCGAGGTGCTCCTTAGGATCCAGGTCAAGCGGAGGTTTGCAAACCGACGAGGCTCCGTTCCGTCGCGGCAGACGTGAACGGCGAGACTCCATGACAGGTTCACCGTCGTAACTAAAGCTTACCAGTACCCTCTGTCGGCCTCCCGTCGTCGTGCCACCGCGCTCCCTCACTCGCCAGCCCTCCCGGTCCTGGCAGCCTCACTGCGCGCGGCGAGTACAATGCCCAGTCGACGTGCGTGAAGGGCTGGCGGAGTACCGAGACGTGGGGTGTACGGCGACGGTGATAGAGTGTCGCGGCGAGGAGGGAGGCGAAGAGGAAGGCGAGGAAGAGTAGGGAGCTGTTGGGGCGCGTTTTTCGGACGGTCAGCGGGGCCTCCTCTGAATGACGGGAAAGGACCAGCGTCTCACATCCACGCGAGGGAATAGCAGCCCTGCAGCGCCGAGCAGACGAAGTAGCCGCCGCACGACGAGAGGAGGCCCGGGGTCGACGTGTGGAGCCGGGACAGGCACGCGAGGGTGAACAAGGTGAAGACGGCGAGCGACACGAGCTCGACCTGGAGTGAGGCGAGCAGGCGTCGCTTCAGCGTGGCTGTTGACTGGACGGGGCAGAGGAAGAAGGCGCAGTGGGCGAGGGTAAGACTCGAGCACACGAGGAGGGCGGGCTGCGCGTTTGAAGAAAGGTCTCGCAGGGTCAGCTCCGGGCCCTTAGTGAGAGGGCGAGAGCGACGAGCACGCACGACGGGCTTGTTGTACCCGATGGTCCACCGGAGCTGGTACGCGAGGAGCGTGGTCGACAGCAGGGCAAGCACGGCCGACGACACGGCCACGAGGGCGTACAGCGCCTGCCGCAGCGTGGGCACGTAGCTCGTGTCGCTCAGCCGCATGCTGTAGTCTTGGTGGAGTAGCGTGGGAGGAGCGAGGAGGCGAAGAGAGAGACTCGAGCGGCAGTCTCGGTGAGCGGGGCCGGACTCGGAGAGGCTCGAGCGGGGCAGCAGAAAGGGGAACGCGTGTCGTCGCGAGGTGCGAGCGAGTCTCAGGGTTCTCGGGCCAGGAGGCGGGCAGTGTCCCAGGCGCACTGCAGAGCGAACACCTCTTCTGTGAGTGCGGGAGAGACGAAGAGAGACAGAGAGAGAGGAAGGGAGGCCCACCTCCTGAGCACCTGAGGGGAGGCGCACTTGGGCTCGCGGCTCGCGGTTGGCGCGACGCAGCTCCCTTCTCTCCCCGGACCTCTCCGGACGAATCGGTCCGGCGTCGCTCGCACTTCTCTCGCCCGAGTTGACTCTTCGCAGCCTCCCCACCACTCTACTCGCTCGCTCACTCGCTCGCCTTCCTGCACTCGAGGCACACCCAGACTCCTTCGTCACTCGCTCCATCGCAACCCCTCGCTGTCCGTCGTCCTCCCCAGGGTCTCCCCCACGTGACAGGCCCCCTTCCCTTGAGCACCCCTTCTCCTCGAGCACACGATGGCGGACCCCTGGCCCGTGGACCCTTGGGCACAGGCCACGCTTTCGCAGGAGCAAGTCGAGCAGTACCTCGACCGCATCGCCTTGCCTCGCACCCTCGCCGCCGACGAGCCTCCCTCGCTCGACCTCCTCCGGCGGGTCATGGTCGCGCACCTGGAGCAGGTCGCCAAGGACACGTCGCCACTGCACGTCCCCGAAGAGCAGTGGGATGGACCGAGCGACACGCCCATCAAGCTGTCGTCGGCGTTCACCAACATGCCAGAGTCGACAAGCGCGTTTGACCGCGTCGTCGTGCAGCGCAAAGGGGCCTTCTGCTTCGCGTGCGGCCCTCTCTCTGCTTCTTCAAGGACGCGCTCGCAGGCTGCAGCTCATCAGGGACGCACCCGCAGGATCAACGCCCTCTTCGCCGCCTTGCTGCGCTCGCTCGGGTTCCGGGTGTCGGAGCTGGCCGGCCGCACCTTCAAGGACCTCGGCAACGACCCGACCGAGCGACCAGAGGGGTGGAAGTGGGGGACTCTGACGCATGAGCTCCTCGTGGCAGACTGGCCGGGGGGCGACGCGAGATGGGTGGTGCGCCGAACTCTCCTCCTCCTCTTCCGTCCCCTCGCTCTCTGGACTGACGCCCCTTACGCGCACAGGTCGATGGCGCGTGGGGCCCTTGGGGCTGCCCTGTACCGTAGGCCCGCCTTCGCAGCTCCTTCGCGCCCATACCACGCTGACCCAACCACACCCTGGCCCGCGCAACGCAGGCTCAAGCTCGAGGATGGCGCCCAGACGCTCGGCCTCAACCTGTACGAGGGCTTCCAGCTGCGGCACGAGCCGATCCCCCTCGGCCCGACACAGACGCGGCCGATCGACAGCATGCCCGGCTGGACCCTGTACCGCTTCATTCCGCCGCCCGACACTCCTCTGTCCCTCCCCCTCACGGCCTCGCCGTCGACCGGGTTCTGGTCCCCGCAGTTCCACTTCCACCTCTTGTCGGTCCCACTGGCCGACTTTCGCCTATACCACCACTTTTCGGCGTCGCACGAAATGGCGAGCTTCACGGCCTTCTTCCTCGTCACGCGCCTCCTCCCCGGGACGGGCGGTGCGCGGCGCTCGCTCATGTACGCCGACAAAGAAGGGTCACCGCGGCGGGCCAAGGTGTACACCACTGGGGGGACAGAGGGACGTGGGAGCCTCGAGGGGAGGGACGTCGAGTGGGTCGACATGGAGACGGGCGCTCTCAAGCAGTTCCTCCAGCGCGAGTTTGGCTTTGGGTTCCCGTGAGGCGGGCTTTCGAGTAGACTTCTCTAGAGCTCCTTCTTCAACGAAGCTTTGAGCAGTAGAGGTGGTCGGAGCCCGTTGCGAACGAGGGAGGGCCTTGGGGAAGGCCAGGCTCGCCTCTGACTCTCTCTTCTCTCGCCTCGCTGCTCCCAGCGGGGCCAAGGCGGGTGTGTCTGGCCGGTTGCGCGCTCAGGTTTTCGCGCTTCAGCCTAATTGGAGCACGTCGATGGACCTGACGGCAACGCTCAACCGCGAGCTGAGACGGTACCTCCCGCCGCTCGGCCCCCTCGGCGGCCCTGCGACTCAGGAGGCGGCGCTCGGCCCGGCTGGTGAAGTGTCGGCCGCAGATGTTTGCTCGCTCTGCAGCCGAGCATCTAAAGGGCGTGGGACAACGTCGACGGGTCGAGGGCTCTCGGCGGGGAGATGCGGGCGTGTGAAGCTGCGGCGTGTGAGGGCGAGGGAGCATGGCGGCAAGCGGAGCAAGGCTTGAGCACAGACGCGCGCAGTACATGCTCGAGGCTGAAACGACTCGTCGGGAGGCCAGCGGACGACGAGCGAGCAGGGAAGCCGTCGCGCGAGACCCCTCGTGCCTCGTATTTCCCTCTCGAGTCTCGGCGGCTCGCTCCTCCGTCAGCAGCGCCGCCGCACTGCCTGATACACAGAAAGGTGTCGTGCAGTGCAGTGGCGCGTTCAGAAGACGGTGTCTTCGGGCCCGACGACAACGTCCCGGCCGTCCTTTGCCCCGCCCGGCAGCTGGATCGACACCTGCTCCTTGTCGCGCGGTAGGGCCTTGCGCATGTCTGCGAGCACGCGGGCAGGATCGTCTGGTCAGTACGACGCTCTTCGATCCCGCAGAAGTGGGGCTGGCCCGGTTCGCGAGCTGGACGAGGTCGAGGAAAGGAAAGAGGAAGAGAAGCGACCCGCACCGTACGCGTCCTCGTCTTTTTCGCCTGGACCTCCACCGTAGTAGCCTCGCACACGTCGGTAGATCATGTACCCGAGCGACTCGTACAACCCGATGGCGAGGTTGTTCGACTGCCGCACAAACAGGTCGACGCTTTTGTGGTCGTGCGCGGGTCGGGCGTGTCAGCGGGTCAGGCCTCGAGAGAGCGAATCGGTCGATGCGCTCCAACAGTCGCTGTCACGAGACGCCACACACAGGTGCACCGAGCCGAATGAGAGCAGACGACGCACAACCAGCCCTCTTCCTGCTCGCTGACCTTTTCAAGCAGGTCCATCATCATGCTCGCGAGCCCTAGCCTTCGATGCTGTGGCGAGACGGTGATGGCCGAGACGTGGCCGCTGCGACGAGAGAAAGAGTGTGTGTCAGCACCCGAGAGGAGGGAGGAGAGGGTGCCGCTCCCGGTGGCGAGCAGAGGGGGCGAGAGCGCCACGCACTGCCAGTCCCGTCCTCGGCCCTCGGTCTTGCCCATGACTGCGGGGAGGGATTCACTGTAATGTCAGTGTCGCGGGCTCAGCAAAGCCTCTGAGCAGAGCGAACCGCGCACCGTAGCCCATGAGTCCGCCGCCCTCTCCTCCGCCGAACGCTCCTGTGCTCGTTGCCCCTTGCGCCCCACTCGCCGCGCTCGCCGCGCTCATGTCAATTTTGTAACTTCCTCCAGCCGACTCGACGACGCTGTTGACGCGACAATGTGAGGGTAAGTGCCGGGACGAGAGGGGGCTGAGGGGGAGAAGGACGCACGAGAAGAGGTCGCCCCAGTGCATCAAGTAGCTCAGGTAGTAGTTCACGCCGTACGTCTCTGTCCACACGTCGAGGTTGATGGCGTTGAAC